>BLBF01000039.1:6470024-6551999 GCA_015471245.1 Laticauda colubrina
TGTGTGTGTGTGTGTGTGTGTGTGTGTGTGTTTGTGAGTTTTTAGAATTTTTCTTTTTACATTTTCAAGGGGAAATACCAAGCAGAGTCTTATAAAATAGATACATGATATAAAATAGATATTAGAAATTTAAATGTTATCATTTTAGAATGCACAAATTCAATGTTTAATGAGATTTCATATGATAATAACAATAAGATTTAAAGTGTTGCACTTCGATTGGCAATCATAGGTGGAATTTTGCTTCTTAAGAATGTTGGAAGAGAACATGTGAAATTGTAATCAAGACAGACGAAAGTATAAATACAATGAATAAAAAGATATAGAAATTTAGGTAAAAGAAATACAGTTGAATAAGAAGAAAATGAGATAATCATAAAAGAAAATTAAGAGAAGTAAAGGGAGAAATAGTGAGAAGTTGGAAAAAGAGTAATAAGATATGAAGTTGAATACATAAGATGAATATACATATGAAACTGTGTCTGTATTGAAATGTGATAACCCAAAACGATGCTGTACTCAAATAAGATATTTTATTTGTTTTGTTAAAACTCAACAAAACTTTATTTTAAAAAAAGAAATAATATTAATAGCATAATTCTTTAATTATATCCAAAGATTGCTTCCACTGTTCATCTCTTGAAAAGGCCACTTTAATCCTCTTTCCTGAACTCCCAATTTGAGTTTGCTGTTTAAACTGTACACACACACATATACACACACACACACAAATTCCATGGTCAGCAATGTATAAGTCTTTCAATTATTGATCCAAGGCTCATATCATTCAAGTTCTCCTAGATGGGTCAATCCACTTTGAGAAGATGGACTTTTCTTTTCAGGTGATAGTCTATTTCCTTAGGGGTGAATCTTAATGAAAAAAGTATGCACTGCAAAAGATCAGGACAAGTGGGGGGAGGGGAAGAGAAAAAGTTTAAAATAAGGATACAATTTTTAAAAAATAGGAATGATTGCTTCAGGTTGAATATATTGGCTAGGTATTCAACAATATAATGAATAACAAACCAACATTAATCTGTCTACCACTCTCTTTAGTAATACAATTTTTATATGTTTATTTGGAAAAAAAATACTTATTGAAATGAAATATTAACTCCAAATATGCATCATTGCAGACTATGCTATGAAGAAAGGAAAAAAACTAAAGATAAATGATTTGGAGACTATACATGAATAGATAAAGAGTAAAAGGTAGAAAAAACCCAGAAAAAATGTAGTGGAGGGAAAAATGAGGGGAAAATAAATGGGGTAGAAAAAGACTTACACTGTACACCCCTTAAATAGGCCTGTCTGATCTTCATCCATAGTCTGAACTTTCTGCTGCTTTTCTCAAAGGGAGGTCTGTTGAAAAAAAACAAAAAGATATGCACTAAAATAATCACTTGACCTCAAATAACTTAACAAATTATTGTCAGAACTAGTTTATGCCAAGTTTTGATATTACTCCTTGTTGGACTGATCTTCATATTTTGCCAGATAGATATTCTATATAAATATCTTCATAATATTTCCTCCATAAAAGAATCATTCCTTCCAGTGGTGGGATTCAAATTTTTTTACTACCTGTTCTGTGGGCTTGGTGGGCTTGGTAGGGGAAGGTTCTGTAAAATTTCCAGTCAGAGACGGTTCTCCGAACGACTCAAAATTTCCACTACCAGTTCTCCAGAACTGGTCAGAACCTGCTAAATACCACCTCTGACTCCTTCGTAGAGTGACTCTTAGTATATCATAAATGTGGTATAATAATAATAACCTCTTTGAAAAAGATTAGATATGCTGAAATACAGTGATTGATTGAAGATTATTAGCAAGCTTAGCTGTTAACTATGGATTTGAACTGGGTTTTCTATATTTAATCTGATTGCATAGAAGGAAAAAAAACTGTCTTCACCACCTTGTGGTGAAATATCAGTGACAAAAATGTGACAAAAATGTGATTATTAATGCAGTTAGGATTGTATTTTTTATTTATTTTTAACTGTTGAAAGCAATAAATCTGTTAAGTTATTTCTGTTCTCATTTCATTCTCATTTATGAACAATCTCTTTGGAATATTCATAAATATCTTGTTAAGGTGAGTGGACTAGAAAAGTCAGTGGAAATGTTTTTTTAAAAGTATTAGCAACTTCAGGGTCTTTTCTTTAGCTCATCAATAGATGAGTCCTCCTGTATCTTCATTTCACAAAGGTGTCAATATTCTGAATATAAGTGGTTGGTAATTTATCATGCGTAGTATCAGAAAGCCCTTCTGGTTCAGGCATTCATACCATTTTGTTACACAAAGACACTCCAGTCTGATATTCCTGCTCGTGTAACAATTTTAAAGAATTCTTGAAGTTCTTAGTACCTTTGTTGACCTTCTGCAGATGTCTTTCTCTACTAGGCAATTGATTTTATTTTCTTTTTTCTCCACAGCTTTTTCCCTTGGGTGGTCAGTTTAACATTTCACTCCCCTTTTCATTGCATTTTGGGAATGATAGAAAGAAATGAACAGAGGCTGGAGTCTAATGGCTGTTCAATTTATTGCACAGGCAAGGAGGTAAATAGTTAGAAAAGTGGCAATGGTTATTTATTTGCTGATTAAGTAGACCTCCCCAACCAAGCAAATTAGTCTTTTCTGTTATTGTGATCATTTCATGGTTATGTTGTGGCATGGTTTAAGCCCGGGTTAAAATTGTCCTAGTTCATTTTTTGTTTCAAAAAAGCTAGCAGTGCATCTCTATCTTGTTATTCTTGATTAAGTTGTTAGTCCAGTTGTCCCAAACAAGTGAATCTGTTTCAGTTATAAGTGTTACCAAAAGCAGGCAATATCTGATAGTATTCATTATCAATTCATTGATAATTGATTGATAATTGACTGATAATTGGCCTCAAGCCTATACCACAATATAGAAAAGGATGCCCTACAGTGGCTGCATTTAGGGTCTTTTAGATAAAAATGACCAAGCTCAATTTATTTTTATTTGGGCATACTGCCTTATGTGAAGCCATAACTCTCTGAAGAAGGCTGTAACAGTGGGAAAAATAGAAGGAAAGAGAAGAAAACCAACTGCAAAGTAAACAGGACTCAGTTGCAGTGGTGATAACTGCATTGTTGAAAGACCTGAAACACTAGGCAATGACAAAAACTATCTGTGGGGTCATTAAGATTTTGACAATAATTTTATGGTAAATAATCAGTCAAACAATCCAAACTCATTTCAGAATTTACTTTGCAGGTACCATCTTTGTCATATATAATTGTGTAGAGGTAGTCCTTGGGTGATGTTCCCAAAAAACTAATCTTATACAAAAAATAATTATACCTTTTTGTATCCCCCATTTTCTCCTTAAAAATGTCTATGCATCCTATCTTAATTGATGCAGTCTGTTCACTTCTTAGAGTTTTCAAACAGGAAACCTTAATATTGGACACATAATATTTACAATCTAACTTTATTTTCCAAAGTCTTTTGAAAAAAAAATGCCTGGGATGGAATCTTTCATTTTATTCACTGTGATCTCATTTATCAGAATCAGTGATGTAGAGCCAGATTGTACAGGTATAATTGTAGGCAATACTATTGAAAATCTACATATTAAGATCACAATCTATATTTTTGTATCAACATTTAATATGGAAATTAGACAATCGTCATCAGTATTTTTACAGCTTTCAAATAACAGCTAATAGAAGGTTTATTGAAACATTTTGAAAAAATGGATTTAAAAGGTTATCATTAATCCAACAGGATAAGGAATTCTAACGATGGGAGCTTTGCTGCTCTCCTTAATGTGAATAATTATTGGAAATACAAATAATTGACAGCTTTAGGTAGTTGATTATGCATAATATAAAATATTATAGAAAATTGATCAATGTTTTTCTTAATTTAATATTATACAATTGAGAATAATATTTTTTTAAAAAGATTTATTGATTATTATTAAATATTTTTGCTGTCCTTGATAGTAATGATAGTATTATGTTGTTGAAATTGTTTCATCTGGGAAATTGATAAGTTACTAGGTCTTCCACTTCCGTTCCAGCAGTTTTGCCTTAAAGAACTCAATGAATATTTTCTTTTAAGTGCATAAAGTTCCTGTTTAGCACTCCTTAAAACTTTTGCATAAATGTGTTTGTATTATCTGGTAAATTTATGCAAAACTCCTTAAGATTTTTCCATATTTTCCTAATCAAATTATTCACTTTTCTTTTTCCATTTAGCATAAGCAATGCTATAAATTTGCTTATTTTATATTTTTTAAAATTGTATACCTCAAAGGCATTCCAGATATGGAGTAAACCTGCAAAAGATCCTTATTTTTAAAAAAGAAGTATGGAAAGAAAGGTATATTTAAAATCATTTTTAAAATATAGAAAGAGTCACTGTAATAAATAAATTTATAGATGCATGATCTGATATCGAGATAATACTTATTATATGTGTTAATTCCTTCCGCTAAGAACAGAGATAACATAAAAATAATCCAGTCATGAACAGCTCTGATAAGGAACTGAAAAAAAGCAATATTCCTGTTATGAAAGATTCAAAAGTCATCACGTATCCACAAATTAAATCTTGATGTAACATTGTCACATATTTTCCTATAATTGAGTTAGAATAGTATTTTTATCTAACAAAGGATCCACAACTTAAAATGTCCAGCTTTAATTATCTGATCCAAAGCCAAAGTAAAAACATGCTTAAAATATCTGCACAATACATATGTAAAAATTGTTTTATAATTAATAGATCAGTGCATTTATAAAAAAAAATTATGTATTAAATATTTCTGGATTAATAATTTCACTATAAACTGTCAGAACTTGTTAATCTAAGCACCATATCTCGATCAGATTAGAATTCTCATTTATATATATTTGAACAACCCATCTTCTAAATCTTTCTTTTGTAAAAAAATGTTTCTTGTAAAAAACAGCTAAAACAATCATGCAATTTAGTAAATATCTAAAGAGATATATAAAGCATTTTACATTTCACAAAACTACTAGAGATGTTATACTGGAGATATAAGTGCACAAAAATATTTCACTAGAACAAGGAAAGCAAAAAGGAAAAAATTAGCAGCATGAAAAATAAGGAAAAAGGAAGGAGAGTATTTTGAATGTGTGTGTGTATGCTTTGATTTGAGAACTCTGATGCCCTTCCAGTTCCCATGATGGTGTTAATGCCAAAGGAGCTCCATTAAATTTATTATCAACTCACATAATATTCCCCAGTAAAAGCATGAGCATATAAGTTTCTGAAAATAATTGTTTATAGAAAAATAAAACTTCGTATATTTTTGCTTCCTTGCTTATTTATGAGAAATTCTTTCATGCTATTTCAGTAATCTAGCTAAAAACAGATAATTGATCTAACTAAAAAATTTTTTAAAGGAATCCCTATTGCTATTTATTCATTCAATAGTAATCATAACATGATAAAACTGATATAACATAATAACAAAAATAACTTGATATCATATTTCCAGTAATCAGTAATCTTGATACACTGTCTTGTATCTATGAGAGCATTTGATCCTGCCAATATTATAGATGATACAAAACTCTTGAGAAATATTTTAGAGGAGGACTGGACAGAATTCTGGTGGTGTGGAAGTGAAATTGATGATTCCAGAAGAAACACAGCACAGTGAAACATAAGCCAAAGTGACATGATGCATGTTGTATATTTGAAGAAGACCAAATTTTCTTTAACTTTATTTTGCCATGGGTAGATAGGTGACCTAATTCATCTAAAAACAAATAAAATCCAGTAGCAGTGATAATGTTACCTAGTTTGATTAATGTTAACGTCTAAAAAAAAAAAACAATCTTTGAGAGCACCAAGAACTTCTCATTTCAACCCTTACAAATATTTTCCTTTACTGATAAACAAAATCTAGGTAGAGGTTGGACAGATTAGTATCTGAATAGAAAGCAACCAGGTCATTGCAAGACTGTAAGAAAACCGTTTCTGTGTTGTTTTCAAGAAAACCTGTGTCCCTTGAGCAAGAGTTATGGAAAAAATGCTTTAACCTTTACTTCAGCTTAAAACTATTGTTGTTTTCTTCTTCAAAATGACAGGAAACTAAAACACAAAAGTGTCCTGAGATGGAATTTCTGGAACCAGAAAAAGAGGATGAATTAATACTGCATGCAGCCCTGGGGTACAAGTTACTAAGTCTTTACCTTCAAGAAATGTTGAATGACAACTCTAATGATTCTGTGAGTTTGTTTGCTGGAGATTGTGGGGTTTGAAGTTCCACTTTTCTGGAAAGCACTATATAAAGCCCAGGCCACATTTTCCACAGTGTAGACAACCATAAGAAAGGTACACAATTTCAAAACTGTCCTCTCTAAGGATTACTATTGCCCAGAACCAATATGCTTGAGGACCATCTTCTTATCTTCCAAGGAAACACAAAGTGCTTGAAGACCTAATATGAAGACAGTCATTTTTAAAGTTCCTAGTGCTTACTAATCCATGAACAGAATTTTTAAAAGTGGTATTTTACATTTAATAAGAGACCAGACAGATTAGGAGAAAAAAATCAAGAATGAAATTATTTGATTGGTTTTTGATTGTGTTTGTTTATTTTTGAAAATAGATGATATTCAGTATGTCAAATCACAGCTGTGTATAGACAAAAGCAGGAATGTGGTAGTTGCATTGCTTTTGAAATATGTCATAATGAAACATTTTTTTCTACCTTCAATCCAAACTGCAAACAAAATACAACCTTGATATATTTTTTGTTCTTGTTCTTTAGCTTTATATCTCATTATCTCCAACATGAACAAGGGGGTCTTTTTCTATTTCTATGACAGGGGTATCAAACTCGCAGCATCATGGTGGTGTCACGTGACATATCAGAACTTTATATCCCTTCATTAAACTGGGCATGGGCATGGCCAGCACATGATGCATCCCACCTGCAGGCTGGGAGTTTTGACAGCCCTGCCCTATGAGATATATATGGCGGAGAGAGAGAGAGAGCAACTGCTCCAAAGTAACACTGATTATTCCTTCTGCAGAAATGGATTTGGAGCTGAATCTTTTGAGTCCTCTTCTAAAACTTCTACCAATATACTTCACTGTCTCATTGTTGTGGCCTTCTCTAATTTTATTCTCCTACCAGTTATATTTGGAAACAAATTTAGAATGTATCTAATCTAACTTCCTGCAAGATGCCACATCAATGAGTATTCTGAAAGGGCAGGTAAAAGGCATCATAAGATGTACAGCAAAATTATGTAGTACATGTTTGGACAAAGGAACCACAACTGACTCATAGTTTTAAATGCTTTGAGAAAGAATTCAAATGCTCTAAGGAGCTTTATTAATGGTAAAGAATTTACCATTTGCTTCTGGCAAAGAGGCAAAAAGTTTAAATAGGAAAATGTTTATGTGATTAATGTATAATTCCCCAAACAGAATTATAATAAAATTGTATTTCAAATTAGAGGGTTTCATAGTTGAGGAATATATACAAAGTGCTAAATTCACCTTATTTCTGAAGACCACATGTTAACATTTCTTTGCCTTAGATGAATTGGTGCTTATTTGCTATGGAATCAAGACTCAAGAAATTTTGCAAAAACATCGTGAAATCTAAAATGGGCAAGCAGAATGTAGCTGAATTATGAATGGCTATTGTGCCATTTTCAGCAGTCTACTTGTCAACTCTTCAACCCAGACTCCAACTGGGTTAGGAAATACCCAATAAACAACTTGTTTAGACGGAGGCGAGTCTAAGAACCTGTACTTAAGTAGCGAGGAAGTATTTGCTTTTTTAAAAAATCTAAAACTAGTTAGCAACCAAGATGGAAGTAAAAGAGCAATGCTACTTTCCTAAGGCTCTAACAAAAGGAAATATTATACAAGAATCTGGAAAAGACAGTATAGACAAGCAGGAATTATTTACTACAGGAAATCCATTCTCTATAATGCAGGTTTCTAAAAGGGTATGTGGATAGCATAGGACAGGTTCAAATGGAAACTAAACAACATAGAGTTGCTGTTTGTGTATTTGATGCTTGTCCTGGAACAGGTTTGTGATTTGGGGCTCTTCTGAAATTATGTTTAGGCTGGGTTGGAGCCTTGTCCAACTTCCCCTGGTGCCGTAATTGCATTCTTATCTGGAGTTAAAGAATATGGAAATGGTAACTATCCACAGGACTATTGCAATGTGCCTTAAATAGGGCATCATAGAAGATTGGGCAGGAATAACCATGGAATGAATGAATAAATAAATGAAAAATAAATAAATAAAGCAAGCAATTAAGCACATGTAATGCTTTGGCCCAAAATCAATCACTGCACAGCATCTCTTAATTTGTTTGATTTCTCTGCCAGGTTAATATTTTTAATTTAATTTCTCTGATACATACTGTATGGTCAGAGATATGCATTTTTTCTGTGCAAGATTAGAAATAAAACCATTAATATTCTATAGTCTTCTTTTCCTATATTTTTCTTTATACTTTTCTTATATTTCTCCACTGGAAATATTAAATCATATGTGTTTTTTACAATGCTATACTTGACTTCTTTTATCACTGAAAATTTTATATCTGACTATTCAAAGCAACAAAATGACTTTTTACATTGTCTTTTTTTCTTTTTATATAAAAATTTTTCACCTATCTCAAAAAAGAAAGAGGGAACTGGTTTCCCTAAACACACACCTGCCATCATGCTGTGATCATTGTGGCTAGGAAATGAAGAGCATAGTTTTTTTCTTTCTCTGCAGTGTTCTTGAAAAAACATGATATTTCAGTGAAATCACTTAGCTATTCGAGAAGCTGTTTTGTAAGGGTGATTTGTTACAAACCTGTTAAGAAGAGCAAAAACAAGTAATTCATGATATTATGCGTATACTAGAAAGAAAGGGGAGAGAACAAAAGTCATATGTGCATGATAATATCATCATGAAGATACTGTGATACTGTGATATACTTGTTAAAGTATACTTGTTAAAAGGTCTCTATGTAAAAGATCATATTATTTATATGTACGCTTCACCTAATGACATCTATAACAAGCTGCAAGGATATTAAAATCATGACATATCAAAATCATGCAAATAATGTAATTAGGTAATGCCTGAAAAAAAACACTTAAGTTGCATGATAACAAGATCATAAACATGTTAATTAGCACAAAGCTATCCAAGAGCCTTTTCTTTGCAGCATCCACAATAAGCAACAAAGCAGGCAAGACAATGGAAATTAAGATTGTGATGCAACTCTGCCCTTTTGTTTGTGTGCATTATGTCAGTACATGTATAAACCAGCTTGCATTGCATTGCAGGATTAGGCCTGCCATTTTCCTGTCTTCACTCCTGCCCTCTATGTTTACTCCATGCCCTTCTTATCTTGCAGATACTCATATGTCTATCAAGGATTAGTGGGAATACCTTTCACCGAATATCTGAACACCCTTCTTTTGCCTTATTCAGACCATAGGAAGATTGCTCCTGAAATACTCTGCCTCCTAGCAATGTGATTTTTTGAAACAGAGTTTTATCTGTGTTAGTGTATGCTTGTTAAGTTGAATATGATTTAATCATAAATCAGAAGTTGTCCTCATGGTATCACATGATGAAAATTATATTGCATATTCCACAATTACACAATTTGAAGTGTCAAGTATTTTATGCTATAATTCTAACATCAAGCATCTTAGAAGTACTGCCCTCTGTGAAGTCATCAGTCCAATTACACTGAAAGCTGACCAACTGCTTCTTCATTTTATTCCTTGAAAATGTTTAATGGTGATTTTTTTATATATTGCTATTATTATTTATCCATCCTGAGTTTTGGGTTTTAGAATGACAACTAGTGTTAAAAATTATGATAAACCAATTGACTGAAAAAATGCTAAAATCTGAATAAACTATGAAACAATGAAAAAGTAATCAAGCATTCACTGCTCTTGATTTCTCTTGAATTACGCTTTTAGACAAAGTGCTTGGTCTCTCACAAGATCGGAAATTAAATTAGCACATGGCAGATGTTCTTCTTTTACTTTGATAGAGATATATTTCAAAGATGATAAAATGTGTCTCTACTGCTTCGTATAAGAATGTTTTATGTAAGCACAAAGATCGTTTAAAAGCCAAATACAACTTAAAAAGCCAGTTCTAAGCCACAGTGTTCACAAAAAGTTTATTTTATTAAAATGTTATGAGAGTTCTATTCCTACCACAGGTTTGATTTATTCAATCAAGAAAACTGAAAAACTCTGCATCTATATTCATCAGTTTGGAAAATATTTTTAAATATAATTGTTCCTCACATATTTTCAGGAAAACAAATATTTTGTTTTGGAGGCTGTGTTATTTGGGCATATTTGTATTTTAGGTCAAAATATTGTATTGCTAGTTCACACATGCTTTTCTGGAAGAACTAGTATGTTGTCCAATTTACTTTTGGCCAATGATTGAATCATAATTGGAAGGGAAAGGTATATGCTATCCATAACAAAGAACATTGTTTCTTGAGAGTTAAAAGATTCCTTGAATTTTGGGACTCATATATGTTAATGGAAGTTTTTGTTCTGTTTTAATATGGGTAACAATCCTAATCTTAATGTTAATCCTGGCACAAATAGTTTTTTTTTTTTAAATATATATACTTTAACATCTTTTGGTAACCCTCTCTTGCAGAGAAAATTCCTTTCTAATATTTCCAGAAATTCTCTAGCAGTGATGCTGTTGATATACGAGAGTTTTCTTCTTTGGACAGTTTGTCCTTAAGTTTTTATAAAAATATTAGGATTTTGTTTCATTTATTGACCAACAACTTTGGATTGGTCTTGTAACTATGGAAACAGGTAGACGTATAGCCATGTGGTTCTATTTGATTATTTGGGGAAGTTGCTTTGCTGTTGCTCAGAATCACTTTTATGACATTTATTTATATCACCTCAACTATCAATAATTGCTATTGCTATTTATTACTTTACATTAAAATAATTTAAACTCAAGTCATGTGTTTTTATTCTGGAAATGTATTCACTATACATAACTTTTTATTTTGAGATCTAAGAACATCCTTATGGATCCATATTCAATTTTCCATTCTTTTGTCATTAAGTATGTTTTTGAAAAAGCATATACAAGTAATTGTATGACAAGTATAACAGTTTATATTCTTTCTATTTATTTATCTATTTTATTGACTAACTTTTCTATGCTACTCTATTCCCAATTGCAGTGTATTTTGTCCCCTTTCTTTTCACTATGAAACAAAGAATCCATTATATTTCAGGAATAATTGTGTTTAGCTGTATAGGGGAATAAAAGTCCCTGATCATCTTCTCAAGGAGATTGTAGGTGTGGGGGGAAAACAAAGTGGTATTAATTTGAACAGAGGAGAATGAATATTCAGAACAAATTGGACAGAAGTAATATTTGACATTTTAAGAAAATGAAAATAGTCATACTAAATATTCACTAAAGATTTCTTTATGGTTTGTTGTTTGTTTGTTTTGCTTCTGAATTACTTCTCTGCTTAAGCCCCTGTCACACTGCACCAACAGATGCAAAGAGGATGTAAAACGGACAAAAAAGTTTGCCATCCGTTGGTTAACGCGATGTATCCGTTCTTTACTCACTGCCTCCGTTTTGCTTCCTCTCTATCTATCCAGCATCCGTCTACTGACATTTCATCCGCTCAGAAAGTTTTGAGCTGCTCAAAACTTTTACGCGGATAATGTATCCAATTCGTCCGTTCTGCATCCACTACACATCCGCTAGGCATCCGTTCTGCATCCGTTACACATCCGCTATATCCACTAGGCATCTGTTCCGCATCTGTGTAACTCGCATCTGCTCGGACGCAGGGAGGAAGCAGAATGGATGTGGAACAGATGCAGAACGGATGCCTAGCAGATGCAGCACGGAAACAAAGCATTTAAAATGGAAAAAACGTTCGCAGAGGGGACCTATCTCGGATATTAAGGATGTCTAGAGGATGCCTAGAGGATGCCTAGAGGATGCAAAGGGACACCTATACTGCCTATAAAAAGGGGGAGCAACTCACCTACATCTCACTTTCAGACCAGCAGCCCAGCTGTGCAGACCTCTCCAGCCTTCATCTGACTCTTGCTCTTCCACAGTATCCAGTCATGTCCACCGTTGATCGTAACACAGTCCTTTTGGCAGCCACCATCCTTCTGCAACAGTGCAAAGCCATCTTCAGGCTCTGTGAACTCTACTACGGGAAGAAAAAGAGGTGGCCAAGAAGCGTCTGGATCCGAAGATGGATCGCCAGAAGAGCAGAGTACGGACTATACAACAAGCTGATGGTGGAGCTCAGGAACGAAGACACTCGGGCGTTCCAGAACTTCATGAGGATGCCTCCAGCCATGTTTGACGAAGTTGTACAGCGGCTGACAGCCAGGTTGACCAAGGCAAACACCAAATTCCAGTCCGGCCTGGAACCTGGTCTCAAGGTGGCACTCACTCTGCGCCACCTGGCCTCAGGGACCACCTACAGGAGCATGCAGTACGGCTGGAGGGTGCCACACAACACCATCAGCATTGTGGTCAGAGAAGTGGTGCAGGCCATCATCGAAGAATACCTGCAGGAGCTCCTCCAGTGCCCCTCCAATGAAGAAGGATGGAAGAAAGTTGCAGAGCAGTGGTATCAGAGGTGGAACTTCCCACACACTGTTGGAGCCATTGATGGCAAGCACGTGGCCAGCAAAGCACCATCCAAGTCGGGCTCCACTTATTTCAACTACAAGGGCTTCTTCAGCATCGTCCTCTTTGCCATGGTCGATGCTGACTACAAGTTCATGTACATCGATGCTTCAGGCAATGGCTCATGTTCAGATGCCCAGGTATACAATGCCAGAGACCTCAAGGAGGGGCTGGAAGGCAACCTCATCATGGGCTTCCCATATCCAGACCCCTGCCCAACGACACACAAGATGTGCCCTGCTTCATCATGGGGGATGACACCTTCTCCCTCAGAACCTACCTCATGAAGCCCTACACTTCCAGTCTCCTCACCCGTGAAGAGAGGATCTTCAACTACAGGCTGTCCAGGGCAAGGCGGGTGGTGGAGAACACCTTTGGCATCCTGGCCAACAGGTTCCAGGTATTTCTCACCACCATGCAGCATCGCCCAGAGACCGTGAGGAGGATCGTGGAAGCTTGCTGCATCCTGCACAATCTCATGCGCACCCGCTACCCAGTCTTGCAGAACAGGCTTGAGGACCTCCAACAAGGCAATGGGGACATGGAGCCTGGGGAATGGAGGCAAGGGCAAAACCTGATAGACCCTGTGGATGTGCAAGGCCCCAACAGAGCCTCACGTGAAGGGAAGAAGCAGCGCAACCTCCTGAAACACTGGTGCAACTCCCCAGCTGGAGCAGTGGAGTGGTAAGACAGGATGATAGATCATAAATGGGTGCTTCCTTCAGCCTCTCTCATCACACTGGTGAGATTGGGCCATGTATTTTGGGTGGGCCTACAATGAACAGGGCGTTTAATAAAGAGTTGTGTTTGTGTTGACATGTGTGGATGATTATTACATTATTATTGATAATAAAGGGCCATGGGTGTGGCACCTGGGAGGGTGGACCCGACAGTCCCACTATGCTTGCACTGGAGGTTTATCTATCCCACAGCTATTTCCCATCCCAAAGGTATCCCTGCCCATCCCACAGGTACCCCTGCCAACCCCACTGCTATCTTAACCCATCCCACAAGCATGCAAAGGCTTAAACCAATTCTAAAAGTTTCCACCAAGACTTTATTAAAAAAAATAAATGAAGCAAATGTGTGAATCAAAGATAAACTTTATTGAACAACAAGCTGTAACAGAAAAATGACCCAAGTCAAGTGTCCAAATAAAATCCACACCCAGTCTCTGGCAGTCTTCATGGTCACTCGGAGGTGTGCCCAGTCTCAGGGGTGAAGGGTCCAGGTGCTGTGGAGGTGGGTGCTGCTGCAGTGCTTGTCTGAGGTGTCATTGGGGTGCCTGGCCCCGAGAGGACAACAGGTGACGGTGTGTTGAGAAAGGTCTCGGACAGCTGGCTCAGCCCCGTGATGCTGAGAGGTCCTTCCTCCATGCCATGTGGTGTCAGCCCCAGTACTGATGACAGATGTACTGAGGCCGGGCTTGGCTGTGGGTGGAGGAAGGAGTAGTGTAGTGGGGCTGTCTGGTCTGCAGCTGGGTGAGGACTGGCATGGGTGGCATCATTGGCGTGGGTGGCATTGCTGTCGTCGGTGGCATCATTGGTGTGGGTGGCATCGGTGGCATCAGTGGAAGCGGTGGCAACGGTGTTTCCCGATGACTCTGTGCCTGGACTGGGAAGGGCTGCTGCCTGTGCTGCTGAACCTCCTGGTAGCCGTAGCCCTGGTAGGTGAGGGGCTGTGGGAAGCCTTGGAATGGGAGGGACATCACCTGGGGTGGAGGAGCAGACCTGGACTGGGTGGGAGCAGGTTCCTCTGGATCTGGAGGGTTGTGAAGCAGCTCGGTGATCCGGTCCTTCACCACCTGGTACTGGGGTTCTTCCATGTTCCTGAGGGTCTGGTTGACATAGGTGAGGAAGGGCTTGAGGTTGGAGGATGAGGAATCGGTGTTGACCAGCTGAGAGAGGAGATCTATGCTGGTGCGGATGGTGTCCCTGATCTCCAGGAGGACAGTGTGGCTCTGCCCCTCCTTCTGTCTAGCTCTCTGCCTTTCTGTGGAGGTGGAGCTGGGGGGGGGTGGATGCGGCTACGGCTGTGGTGGACACGACGTCTCCTTTCTCTCACCACACCAGGGAGTCCTCCACGCACTCCACCACGGTTACAACACCTGTCCACGGGTTCTCCGCCATGGCACACTCCACAGAAACCTGCCTGGAGACAGGGACTGACTCTCGGCCGGAAGATGACTGGCTCTCAGCAGGCTGCCGGAGAGAGAGGGTAGTGAGAGGGGCTCCTGGTGCTCCTCGGTGGCAGATCTCACCCTCCAGGAAGCTGCACCTGGCCATGACATAGGTCTCTCTGTCTCTCAGATTAACTGTGGCCTGGCCAGATTTCTTCAGGTGCAGCTTCCCGTACCAGGTGTGCATGTGCTTCCACCAGCCGTGGAGCACCTCTGAAGTGTAACCCATACTCTCTGCCCTCTCTCTCCAAGCAACCTGCTTCCTTTTGGTATTCCTGTAGAGCCGGTGTCCCTTCCGCCACAGATAGTCATTCTCTCTCAGCCACTCCAGCACTCATCCTCGTGTTCATCCTCAATAAAGTATTGCCTCCGCTCCCATCCCCGAATACGCCTCTTCCTCCCTTTGTTAGGACCAGATGGGCCCTCATCAGAGAGGCTCCCAGGTAGTAGGGGCTGCTCCTCCACACCAGCAGCAGCAGCAGCAGCAGGATCATCTTCATCATCATCATTATCATCATCATCATCACCAGCAGGATCATAATCATCATCATCATCATCAGCAGCAGCAGGATCATCATCATCAGCAGCAGCAGCACCAGCACCAGCACCAGCAGGATCAGCAGCAGCAGCAGCAGCAGCAGCAGCAGGAGCAGGAGCACGAGCAGGACGAGCAAGACCAGGAGCACGAGCAGTACGAGCAGTGCGAGCAAAACCAGGAGCACGAGCAGGACCAGCAGGACCAGGAGCCGCTTCAGCAGAATAAGCACCAGCAGAAGCACCACTGCCAGGAGCAGCTTCAGCAGAGTAAGCACTAGCAGAAGCACCACCGCCAGGAGCAGCTTCAGCAGAACCTCCAGCACCAGAAGAGCGAGCCCGAGCAGCAGAAGCCCCAGCAGAAGCAGAGTCAGGGACAGGGGGCGGGAGGGTGGCCCTTTCCCTCTTGTCGGGGATGGCGGCAGGTTGCTGAGGCTTTCGCTTCTTCCCCATGGTTGTGTGGTTGCTGGCTGGCAGGGAGCTGGCAGGGAGGCTGGCAGGCACCAAGGCTGGCAGGAAGGCTGGCACCAAGGCTGGCAGGAAGGCTGGCACCAAGGCTTGCAGGAAGGCTGGCACCAAGGCTTGCAGGAAGGCTGGCACCAAGGCTGGCAGGAAGGCTGGCACCAAGGCTGGCAGGAAGGCAGGCAGGCAGGCAGGCACCAAGGCTGGCAGGCAGACTGGCTGGCAGGGAGGCTGGAAGGCAGGCTGGCAGCAAGGCTGGGAGGCAGGCAGAGAGCAAGGCTGGCAGGGAAGCTGGCCAGGAGGCTGGGAGGCAGGCTGGGAGGCAGGCTTGGAGGCAGGCTGGCAGGAAGACTTGCAGCAAGGCTGGCAGCAAGGCTTGCAGGCAGGCATGCAGGCAGGGCAGGCAAGGACTCGATGTATCTGGCAGCAGGTCTTTCCTCTGAATGCTGGCCACGTGCGAGCTGCTTCCCTTTATATCCGCGGGGCTGACGCAATAAATCCCCCCCGCATGTGCAATTAATGCAAGGCATCCGCTAGGCTTCTGCTGTGCATCCGCTAGGCTTCCGCTCTGCATCTGCTTCATCTGCTGTGCATCCGCTGTGCATCCGCTGTATCCATTCCATGTCTGCTTTGCTGAGGTCCCCCAGAAGCCTAGCGGATGTGCCATCCTCTCCCATCCACTTCCATCCACTGGGCTTCCGTTCCGCATCTGCTTTCCATTCGCCCTGCGTCCTCCCCGCGTCCGTTCCTTTCCATGTTATCCACTTCGGTTATGCAAATTTTTGCCCCTTTTGAGAGCGGATAACAACGGATGGAACATTTTGCTCGTCCGTTGTGTCCTTTTTACATACGTTTTGCATCCGTTGGGCAGTGTGACAGGGCCTTTAAACCCAATTGTCCTCAATTCTTCACTTGAGTAAGCTAGAATTGGCTTAACTTTCTATCCTTATTGTCTGGTTAGTGAAGACGGACTTGCTGATACCTTTTCAGTTACCTGTCTATCAAAATTGGG
Source organism: Laticauda colubrina (assembly GCA_015471245.1). Taxonomy (NCBI): domain Eukaryota; kingdom Metazoa; phylum Chordata; class Lepidosauria; order Squamata; family Elapidae; genus Laticauda; species Laticauda colubrina. Next base: position 6,486,932 of record BLBF01000039.1, read on the forward strand.
TGCCTTCAGATTTTAAGCTTCCTAAAACAGGGTCTGTGACATGTTATCTTTGTTGATGGCAGAGCATTTCCCCAGTCAGAGCTGGACTGTAATCTGTGGACTCTCCTGGAGTTGCAGCTCATGCTTCAAGCACTGTAGCTCGGGAAGCCTTAGCATAGATAAATCTTGTACACAAGTTTCCCCTATCTCTTGACTGCTTGTTGTCACCTGATTCACATACCACTTGCATTATTGCAATGCAGTTCACATGAAGCTGTCCTTAAAGTTTTAGCATCAGAGGTGGTATTCAGCAGGTTCTGACCAGTTCAGGAGAACCGGTAGCGGAAATTTTGAGTAGTTCAGAGAACTGACAAATCCTATCTCTGACTGAAGATTTTACAGTATCCTTCCCCTGCTATGCCCACTAAGCCACACCCACAGAACCGGTGATAAAAAAAAATTGAATCCCACCACTGCATAGGTGGCACACAAAACAGCAGCTCAAGTAGCAGCTCAAGTACCAACAACTTCTCAGTTTGTCCACATTTACATCATTGTTATGCAAGCTGCATTGGATCCCAGTTTCTTTCCAAGTCCAATTCATGGTGCTTGCTAGGAATGTAAGTCACCTAGCGTTTGGGTTGGAAAATACATAAACCAGGATAGACATTTTAATACTGTCTCTTTAAAAGAATGCTAAAATTTTAATTGGGTGTGGTTCCTCAAATGGCATAAGATGGAGCCAGAAACCTGGCTTGTTCTGTTCTGTTGTTGCTGAAAGTGTTGCCATTCCTCCTATTGACTACTGCTGATTGTTGATGTAAGTCTATTACTGAACTGTTTTTGATACTGGACTTTGTTATTGGATTACCCCTGGACTGAAAACTGACTGCTTTAACCATAAATGATTCAGATTGTGTTTGGACTTTGCTTAACCATTTACTGGAAGTAAAACCTACATTTTACTATCCAGTGTAGCTGTGTGCTGGTTTGTGTGTTATTCTTCACCCCTCTCACTACATCTCCCTGTGTGCATTCATTCTCCTAACGGGGAATTACCTTAACACTGGTTATGGGCCCAGACCATACCAGGATCAGATAACTGAGAGTTGGTGTGAATACACAGAACTGTATACAGACAGCTGTTTACTGTTTAATTGTGGGTTGCTATCCTGGTAAAGATGGCACAAGACCCTTCAACAAGTCTATCACTGATAACCTGGTTTTATGGAACAAACTATGTTTCCTGGTCTATGAAGTGCAGTCTACTTCTGTGTTGAGAAGGGCTATGGACTGTAGTTCAAGATCCACCAGATGTAAATGCTTGGGATCCAGAAAATGAGGACGATGCCAAGAAGCTTGCTGACTTTAAACGGAACAACAAATGAGCTCTTTGTATAATTGGACTAACACTGAGTGATCAGCAGCTAGTCCATATTAATGGAGAAGAGTCTTCTGCTAAGTGTTGGGAGAATTTGAAGAGGACTTATGTTTGTGACAGTGTAAATACACATGTACATCTTACATGTAAACTGTTTAGAGCACGTATTCTGAAAGGTGGAGATATCTTAGCTCATTTGAACTTCATGAAAAGAAGTTTTCAAGAGCTACATGAAAAGTAACTGATCTTTTCAGAGCTGCATCAAGTTTGCATCATTCTTTCCTCACTAGATGAAAATTATGATGATTACGTATCTTCACTGGAAGTCTTGACCAGAGGAACTGACATTGACTAACATAACTGGAAGGTTGTTAGAAGAAGCAAGAAGATGACTGGATAGAGACTAACTGAGGAAGGAACAACCACAAGAATATTTGTATATAAGTTTGCAACAGAACAGTTAGAATTTGCAGGAGTCAATTTAGTGTTCACCTTGAAAGAGGTTTATCTTTGCTGGTGTTCTTCCCATGGACTTTTCTCAGTTATTTTCCTGGAGTTTATGATTAGTTCTCCTGGCTTGCTTCATCAATGCAGTTTGTTTTGGTTTTCTGTTTGCCTCATTATTTACTTTTGTGACTTTAAACTGTGCCTAATAAAAAAGTAAAGTTTAAGCTGAAGGCCTTACCGGACTTTAATGTATGTTTTGGGTTATTTTGAGAGACTACGGGTCATCACATTTTGACTCCTGCCACCCCTTCAACTTATTTTTTTTTTTTGTGGGGTGACCATGGATCAGCTCAGAGCAGAGATTGCCTAGTTAACCCAGAAAGTGGCTCTTTTGACTGCACAGGTGGCACAAATGCAAGCTGCCCAGCCATGCAGAAAATGTCCAGTGGGGGTGCCAGATAAATTTGATGGTTTGCTGGCCCAATTTCCAGCATTTTTTTGGGCAGTGCCAGCTTTATATGAGCCTTCAGCCTGAGGATTTTCCCACTGACTGGGATAAGGTGGGATTTTTGATTAGTTTGTTATTAGGGTCTGCAGCATGTTGGGTGACACCTCTGCTGACCCAGCTCAACCAAGTGTTGGATAATTACGCTGAGTTTTGCTGTCAGTTTTGGGCCAAGTTTGAGGACCCTGTTTGAAGCCAAACAGCAAACAGACATTTGAGAGAGTTGAAGCAATCACTCATGGATTATACTGCTAGTTTTCGGGTGGTTGCTCAGGATGTACAATGGAATGAGGCAGAACAATTAGATTAGTTCCAGGAGGGTCTGTCGTCGAAGCTCCTGGATGAGTTTGCGCACATTGAATGCCCTTGCATCCTTCAGGAGCTCATGCATCTGTGTCTTTGTATCGATGCCAGACTTCAGCAGCAATGGGTGCGACGATGGACAGAGACCGTATCTGTTTCCAGCAAGATGGTGGAAGTGCCTTTGGAGGAACCCAGACATTTGGGGGATGGCCGCCCTCGCCTGACTCAAGTAGAAAATAATAGACGTCGTTGTGATGGTTTATGCTTCTATTGTGGCAATCAAGGCCAATTTGAGGCCAAGTGTCCTGTTAAGACATCCACAGCAGCAATACCTGAGGTGGCAGGAAACAAGCAATGCTCGGCCTACAGTGGTCTGCAGGTCAGAGTGTAAAGTCCATAGGTCCGCCATCTTCACCAACCTTGCCACCCTTGCCACCTTTGATATCTTCAACATCTCCACCACAGTCACTATTGATAAGGAATCTTCTGCTGCTAGCAAGTGTGTTCATGCCTGGTGTGGAAGTGGTGGAGATCCCAGCTTTGGTCAACTCAGGGGCCACAGCCAATTTCATGGATGCTTATTTTGTCAAGCAGTGGTTCATTCCTCAGCAACAGGAATCCCCACCAGTAATGACAGAGACAATTGATGGTCGGACCTTTTGTTCGAGACCTCTGGTTGCTGCAACCAAACCCCTTTGCGTGTATATTGGGCAGCATGTGGAGGAAACCGTGTTTTACATTGCATTGCAGTGCCTCATTTTCCAGTGATGCTGGGTTTGGAGTGATTACAGGCTCATGATACACAGATTGTCTGGTCATCTGGAGCTGTGCAGTTCCTTGATAGGAAGTGTGCCAACCATTGCTTGCACTTCTGTGCAGGGAGAGTGGCTATACCCGTGGACATGGATCTACTTGCGAAGCTGGTGGACTTTGCTGATGTGTTTGGGGAGAAGGAGATGGATCAGTTGCCTCCGCATCGGGCATATGATTGTCCAATCGACTTGTTGCCTGATGCAAAATTGCCAGTGGGTCAGATATATTACCTGTCAGAACCAGAGTTGGCCGCGTTGCGGGATTTTATTGACAAGAACCTCTGGAAAGGGTTTATCCAGCCTTCTACCTCTCCATTGGCTGCACCAGTGCTTTTTGTGAAAAAGAAAACAGGGGAGCTACTTTTATGTTGTGATTACTGCAAGTTGAATGCAATCATAGTGAAGAATCAGTAACCGCTTCACCCACATTCCTGAACTGAATTAGCGGCTTCATCAAGCTAAGATATTTATGAAGTTGGACTTGTATGGGGCCTACAATCTGGTTCGCATTCGTGCAGGGGATGAGTGGAAAACAGCTTTCTGGATGAGGTACAGGCATTTTGAGTATACCATGATGCCTTTTGGATTAACCAATGCCCCAGATGTGTTCATGCATTTCATGTGCTAAGTTTTTCATGATTTGTTGGATTAATTTGTGGTTATTTATTTAGATGACAGTTTGATTTACTCAGACTCCCTGTAGGAACATTGGCAGCATGTGCAGTTGGTGTTGCAACATTTGCGTGATTACCACCTGTTTGCTAAATGTGAGAAGTGTCAGTTTTCACAAACCATGATTGACTTCTTGGGACATTGTATTTCACCTAATGGGGTGGAAATGGACCTGGAAAAAATTCAATCGTTGCAGGGGTGGGAACTTCCACAGTGGGTTAAGGATGTGCAACGACTATTGGAGTTTGTGAACTACGACCGCATATTTGTTCTCTGCTTTGCTGCCTTGACTGCTCCCCTCTCTGATGACTGCTGCCTTGACTGTTCCCCTCTCAACCTTAGAGGTTGTTTTTGCTGACATAACTGGTCTTAAGAAACCTAGTTTGGGAGGTGCCTGCTATATTTTGAGTATAATGGACCATTACTCATGATACGGTTTCTGCTAATTCATGAAAAACAAAACAGAAACATTCCAACATTTCTTTAACTGGCTAAGATTTGCAGAGAGAAAAATGAAAAGTAAAGTAATTACTTTCGTTACTGATAATGGGACTGAGTTTGTTAACAAAAGATTCCAAACTATGTTGAAATTGGCTGGTGTTGAGCATAAACGTTCTGCACCTTACAGACCACAACATAACTCATGTGTAGAACAAAGAGGGCAAACATTACAAGCCATGGCTCACACTGTGTTATGAATCAGGTTTGAATCACACTGTGTTATGAATCACTGAATCAGGTTTGCATGAAACACTGTGGGGTGAAGCCATAATGTGTAGCAACCATGTTTTAAACAATGTAGTTAACACAACAACTGGTGAATTGCCATTCACTCATTGGCATGGCAGAAAACTAAATTTAAGTTATCCACACATATTGGGAGATCCAGCATAGGTGCATATTCCCTCACAAGAAAGGATGATAGGGCAACATAGAGCTAGGAAGTTATTTTTCGTATTTTATGAGGCCAACCATAGATCGTTTAGATTCTGGGATCAAGGCACAGCTGTTTATTGTAGTGCTAGTGCAAATTTTCTTGAGCACGTTGCGTGGGATAAACTGAAACAGGAATCTAGCAATGATATTATTATTGACTCCAAATTAGTCCCTAAAGCCCATGTCACACTGAACCAACGGATGCAAAGAGGATGTAAAACGGACAAAAAAGCTTGCCATCCGTTGGAAAATGCGATGTACTCACTGCCTCCGTTTTGCTTCCTCTCTATCCGTCCAGCATCCGTCTATTGATGTTTCATCTGCTCAGAAAGTTTTGGGCTGCCCAAAACTTTTGCACAGAAAATGTATCCAGTTCGTCCATTCTGCATCCGCTACGCATCCGCTACGCATCCGTTCTGCATCCGTTACGCATCCGCTATATCTGCTAGGCATCCGTTCCACATCCGCACAACTCGCATCCACTCGGACGAAGGGAGGAAGTGGAACGGACGCAGAACGGATGCAGAACGGATGCCTAGCGGATGCAGCACAGAAACAAAGCGTTTAAAACGGAAAAAAATGTTCGCAGAGGGGACCTATCTCAGATATTAAGGACGTCTACAGGTTGTCTACAGGATGCCTACAGGATGCCTAGCGGAAAACCTATATTTCCTATAAAAAGGGGGAGCAACTCATCTGCATCTCACTTTCAGAACAGCAGCCCAGCGGTGCAGACCTCTGCAGCCTTCATCTGACTCTTCCTCTTCCACAGCATCCAGTCATGTCCACCGTGGATTGTAACAAAGTCCTTTCGGCAGCCACCATCGTTCTGCAACAGTGCGAAGCCATCTGCAGACTCTGTGAACTCTACTGCGAAAAGAAAAAGAGGCAGCCAAAAAGAGTCTGGGTCCAAAGATGGTTCGCCAGAAGAGCACAGGACGGACTGTACAGTAAGCTGATGGTGGAGTTCAGGAACGAAGACACTCGTGCATTCCAGAACTTCATGTGGATGCCTCCAGCCATGTTTGACGAAGTTGTGCAGCACCTGACACCCAGGTTGACCAAGCAGAGCACCAGCTTCCACCCCAACCTGGAACCTGGGCTCAAGGTGGCACTCACTCTGCGCCACCTGGCCTCTGGGAACACCTACAGGAGCATGCAGTACGGCTGGAGGGTGCCATCCAACACCATCAGCATTGTGGTCAGAGAAGTGGAGTCCAGTACCCCTCCACTGAAGAAGAATGGAAGTTGCAGAGCAGTGGTATCAGAAGTGGAACTTCCCCCACACCGTTGGAGCCATAGATGGCAAGCACGTGGCCTGCAAAGCTCCACCCAACTCAGGGTCCACTTATTTCAACTCCAAGGGCTTCTTCAGCTGGAATGCAACCTCATCGTGGGCTTCCCAGATCCAGACCCGCTGCCCAACCACACACAAGATGTGCCCTGCTTCATCGTGGGGGATGACACCTTCTCCCTCACAACCTACCTCATGAAGCCCTACACCTCCAGACGCCTCACCCGTGAAGAGAGGATCTTCAACTACAAGCTGTCCAGGGCAAGGCAGGTGGTGGACAACGCCTTTGGCATCCTGGCCAACAGGTTCCAGGTACTTCTCACCACCATGCAGCATAGCCCAGAGACCGTGAGGAGGATTATGGAAGCTTGCTGCATCCTGCACAATCTCATGAGCACCCGCTACACAGAGTTGCAGGACAGGCTTGTGGATCGTCAGCAAGGCAATGGGGACATGGAGCCTGGGGAATGGAGGCAATGGTGAAACCTGATAGACACTGTGGATGTGCAAGGCCCCAACAGAGCCTCACGTTAAGGGAAGAAGCAGCGCAACCTCCTGAGATGCTGGTGCAACTCCCCCAGCTGGAGCAGTGGAGTGGCAAGACAGGATGGTAGATGCTTAATGGATGCTTCCTTCAGCCTGTCTCATCACACGGATGAGATTGGGCCATGTATGTTGGGTGGGCCTACAATGAACAGGGTGTTTAATAAAGAGTTGTGTTTATGTTGACATGTGTGGATGATTGATTATATTGTTATTGATAATAAAGGGCCATAGATGTTGCACCTGGGAGGGTGGACCATACGTGTTTATGTTGACATGTGTGGATGATTGATTATATTGTTATTGATAATAAAGGGCCATAGATGTTGCACCTGGGAGGGTGGACCATACAGTCCCACTATGCTTGCACTGGAGGTTTATCTATTCCACAGCTATTAGCCATCCCAAAGGTATCCCTGCTCGTTCCTCAGGTATCACTGCCCACCCCACTGCTATCTTAACCCATCCCACAAGCATGCAAAGGCTTAAACCATTTCTAAAAGTTTCCACCAAGACTTTATTAAAAAAAAGAAATGAAGCAAGTGTGTGAATCATAAATAGACTTTATTAACAACAAGCTATCAAACAAAAATGAGTCTCTGGCACTCCTCTGGTCACTCAGTCTCAGGGGTGAAGGGTCCAGGTGCTGTGGAGGTGGCCTGTGCTGGAGTGCTTGTCATCAGCTCCTCCAGAAGCAGAAGCAGCAGAAGCGCCAGCCCCAGAAGAGTGAACCCGTGCTGCAGAAGCCCCAGCAGAACCTGAGTGAGGGCCAGGGGGCGGGATGGTAGCCCTGTCCCTCTTGCCAGGGCTGGTAGCAGATGGCTGAGGCTTGCTGTGCTTCCGCATGGTTGTGGGGTTGCTGGCTGGCAGGGAGGCTGGCAGGAAGGCTGGCAGGCAGGCAGACAGCAAGGCTGGCAGGAAGGCTGGCAGGCAGGCTGGCAGGCAGATAGGCACCAAGGTTGGCAGGAAGGCTGGCAGGAAGGCTGGCAGGAAGGCTGGCAGGAAGGCTGGTACCATGGCTTGAGGGAGGCAGGCACCAAGGCTGGCAGGCAGACATGAACCAAGGCTGGCAGGAAGGCAGGCAGCAAGGCTGCAGGCAGACTGGCTGGCAGCAAGGCTTGCAGGCAGGCTGGCACCAAGGCTGGCAGGGAGGCTGGCAGCAAGGCTGGCACCAAGGCTGGCAGGCTGGCAGGGAGGCTGGCAGCAAAGCTTGCAGGCAGACATGCAGGCAGGGCAGGCAAGGCAGCCAATCCATCCGGCAGCAGGTCTTTCCTCTGAATGGCGACCTGCTTCCAAGCTGCTTCCGTTATATCCACGGGGCTGACACAATGCATCCCCCCCTGCATGCGCAATTAACGCCAGGCATCCATTAGGCTTCCGCTGTGCATCCGCTATGCATCTGCTGTGCATCCGCTGTGCATCCACTTCATCCGCTAGGCTTCCGTTCTGCATCCGCTGTATCCGTTCCACATGCGCTTTGCTGCGGTCTCCCAGAAGCCTTGCGGATGTGCCATCCGCTTCCATCCACTGGGCTTCCGTTCTGCATCTGCTTTCCATCCGCCCTGTGTCCTCCCCACGTCTGTGTTATCCGCTCCGGTTATGCAAATTTTTGCCCCTTTTGAGATCGGATAACAACGGATGGAACATTTTGCTCATCTGCTATGTCCTTTTTGCATCCGTTGGGCAGTGTGACATGGGCTTAAAAATGAAATAAGGAAACCATGAATAGCATTAAAGAGGAAGAACAGGCATAAGAAGAAATAGAAGAACAGGAGCAGGTGGAACAGGAGAGTCCACCAGTAAGCCCTGTATTACCTAGACATTCAACCCAAGTAACATGACCACCTGATAGATAGCAGGCTAGTGTTGTATGCCAAGTAAATACAGTCCCAGATAGCTATAATGAACTAAAACTGTATCCTGCTAAGGATCAGGCTTGGCAGGAAACAATGGATAAGGAATTGGAATCATTAAAAAAAACTGGAGGTATATGAAAATGTCAGGTTACCACCAGGTGAACAAGCCATAGGCTGTAAATGGATTTATAAGCTTAAGATAGATGTGGATGGGACTGTTACCCATAAAGCCAGGTTAGTAGCACAAAGGTTCAATCAGACAGCAAATAACTATGATGAGATATTTGCACCTAGTCTGAAGGCTACTACATTATGAGCAGCATTAGTGTGGGCAGCTAAGGAGAAATACATTATAAATCATTTAGATGTAGAGATGGCATATGTGCATGCACCGTTGCAACACTATATATTTGAAGAAACCTTTAGGAATCAAAAATGATAATACAACTGATTGCTGGAGATTGAAAAAGAGTCTTTATGGCTTGAAGCAATTAGAATATGAGTGGAACCAGTGTATAGTTAAGGAATTAATTAAGATAGGTTTTGTAGCTGGCATGGCTGATTCATGTTTGTTTAAAAGAGAAAGTAATGGTATAATTTCATTGTTGCCATTGTTCACTGATGATATAGAATTAATCACCAAAACTGAACAAGAAGCTACTAAAATAATCACACTGTTAGAAAAGAAACTTAAAATAAAGCAATTAGGAGAAATCAAACAATATCTTGGTTTAAAGATAGATAGAACTAGGGGAGGATAGAAAATCTCACAGGCAGATAAAATTAAGCAATTACTAAAAAGTTTTAAAATGGAACTTTGTAAACTGGCTAAAACACTGATGAGCCAAGAGTTCAGCCATAGTGACGTTCAAAGTCCTGTTTTTGATAAGAACATTTATCAGTCCTTGATTGGTAATTTATCTTATCTCAGTAATTGGTCAAGGCCAGTTATAGCATACAATGTTAACCAATTAGCCAGATTTAATGCTGAGCTGACTGAAAGGCACTGGCAAGCTGCTTAGAGAGCATTAAGATATCTGAAACTAACAATGCATTATGCATTGTATTTGGAGCCTAAAGATGAACTAAGTCTAACTGCATATGCCGATGCATGTTTTTCTACAGACATAAATACATTTAAATCAACATCCAGTACTGTAGTACCGTGTTTCTCACATAATAAGGCCGGGCCTTATTTTTTTTTTTTGACCCTCGAAAAAACGGCTAGGCCGTCTTTTTGGAGGTGACTTAATTCCCTCCCCTTGCATCCTCAGGTGGGTGAGTGGGCGGTGACAGCTTGGATGTTCAGGAGACCTTCCGCCACCATTGCTTTCCCTTCTCCCTTGCTGCTGCAGCGTTAGAGCAACGCCATGACTTTTGGTGCAGCCACGTGCAGTCAGTCAGGGCTCCTCCCTGCAATCGGAGCCCTGAGGAGACACTTCGCTTCAGGCGCTCCCGTCGCTGCCTTCCATGGGAAGGCGTTCGTCTAAGAGGATCTCTCCCTCTCTCTCTCTCTCTCTCCCCACAAGGTCAATGTCTACACTGAGGCTAAGGAGGAGGAGGCTGCAGCCAGTTCCTCCTGCTTGCTGAGAGGTGAGGAAGCCGCGACTTTGCAGAGAAAGTGAAGCGCTGCTTGCCTGGGCAAGATTTGGGAACGAGGGGCAGGAGGAGGCACACACACACCCGCAGATTGCTTTTCCAGCCCTGCCCAGCCCACACTGCTCTAGCGCAGCCCTGGCGGGATGAGAGGAGGGTCCGGTGGGGAGGCATTTGCTGCCTTGGTGAGAGCTCTGCTGCCGGGAAGGAGGGCCTGCCTGTCAGTTTAGCCTGGGGCACCCAGCACAGCTGAAAGGTGGGTCCTCCTTCCTGGTGGCAGAGCTCTCACCAAGGCAGCGAGCGCCTCCCCGTTGGACCCTCCACTCATCCCACCAGGGCCGCGCCAGAACCGTGCGGGCTGGGCAGAGCCGGAAAAGCAGGCTGCGGGTGCATGCATGCCTCCTCCTGCCCCTCGTTCCCAAATCTCACCCAGGCGAGCAGCACTTTGCTTGCTCTGCAAAGCTGCGGCTTCCTCATCTCTCAGCAAGCAGGAGGAACTGGCTCCTCTTTCTCAGCTGCAGCACAGATGTTGACCTTGTGGGGAGAGCGAGAGAAAGAGAGAAAGAGAAATCCTCTCGGGCGAGTACCTTCCCTTAGAAGGCAGCAACAGGAGCGCCTGAAGCCAAGTGTCTCCTCAGGGCTCCCTCCTGTTGCAGGGAGGTGCCTTGACTGGCTGCATGTGGCTGCACCAAATGCCGAAGCATTGCTCTAACGCCGCAGCAGCAAGGGAGAAGGGAAAGCAATGGTGGCGGAAGGTCTCCCGATTTGATGCAAGTAATTGCAACTACATGCAAGTACTTCCTAAATGCAAGGCCCTCCACCATCCCCCCCATTTCACATGTTTAATATGGGTCTTAATTTAGGGGGAAGGGTTTAATTTGATTTTATGCCAATAAAACATGGTGGGGCTTCCTATTGGTGGAGGTTGTATTGTTGGAGAAACATGGTATTATTGGGAAAAGTGTTGATTGGATGGAGGTCTATTCAACAGAAACCTTTAAGTTTGCCAACAATGGAGGCTGAATTCTCATGTTTGTCTTTATTATGTAACAGATTTAGTTTTTTATAAGTAACTATTAATTGATATGGGAATTGATGTAACAGATTCTATTGTTGTTTATGAAGACCACCAATCAGCAATACAGATGGCTTCAAATATTGCTGTTAAGACAAGATCAAAACACACAGATCTAAGATATTTAAATGTGAGACAATGTATGCAAAGTAAGATGATTAAGCTGGAACACTGTATGACAGAAAATAACATCGCAGATCATTTTACAAAAGCCCAAGGCTCTGTACAGCATAAGGCTTGCTGTGAGTTACATGTATAATGTATATATAATTACATAATGTAATCTAAGTTACATTATGGACTTAGAATGTAAGGTTGTATATATTGTCCTACCCAAAGGAGAGAATGTTAGGAATGTAAGTCACCTAACATTTCGGTTGGAAAATATATCAACCAGGATAGACATTTTAATATTGTCTCTTTAAAAGAACGCTAAAATTTTAATTGGGTGTGGTTCCTCAAACGGCCATAAGATGGAGCCAGAAACCTGGCTTGTTCTGTTCTGTTGTTGCTGAGAGTGTTGCTGTTCCTCCTATTGACTGCTGCTGATCGTTGATGTAAGTCTGTTGCTGAACTGTTTTTGATACTGGACTTTGTTATTGGATGATCCCTGGACTGAAAACTGACTGCTTTAACCGTAACAGTTTTACCTCAATAGTGCTGCTTATCATCTTTAGAAGCCTACACAGCACATAGCCAGGTTATCTATGGGATAACTTCTCCCTGAGCACCATTCTAATGTATTGAGCGAGCAGATCTTCCCCATTTAGTGGAACTTAGGAAACATACCTTTTGCGTCGTGGTACCTGTGGAACATGCATCTGGCAGCCCCACACTCTCTTAACTTCCCAGAAAACGTTAAGAGCAAGTGCCTGATGAGAAAGATGGGACCCAGGTCTGGGTAAGTTCATTGGATACCTTATATTTCTTGTTTTGTGTGTGGATTTTATTGTCTTTTATTTTGTGATTAGCTTTGTTTGCTGCCAGAGTTGTGAGTCATAAAAAGGGTAGCCATCTAAATCTTTTTTACATATGAATAATTAAACTAAAGAATTTCCATTTCTAAACAATGGTATGAAATATCATATAAATGGTAGCCTAGAACTGGCAGAATTGAGAGGTTACTTTGAATAATAGCTTGTCTGTGAATAGTAGCAATAAATAGAAATGACATTCTTTATCTGGAAATTTCTTCAAGATAGGATATATAAGGGGAATTATTCCAGTCCTTCTCTGAAGGGAAGTCATGTACAATTTATAGGTAACCAGTTATAGCATCTTTTTAGTTTTGATGAAAAAAAAATGAGAAGGTAATAAGTTTTATCCTGCTTCTCCCTAATGTTGCACAACATCCTTGGCAGAAGACCAACATTCAATGCTTCTTACCTGCAGATACAGGCTATTCAAGTACTGAAGATGCTTGAACTTGAGCCAGGTGAAATAATGAATCCATAGAACAAAAGAAAGACTGTGCTGCCAAAACAATCCCTTTTACCCCTTTAATGTTTTTTCTTTTCATATACATTTATCACTTTGGATGAGATTAACTGAAAAGCTTCACCTAATCATTCTTAAAACAATACTTTTTTTTTCTTTGTTTTTAAAGCATTGCTCAGTTGGCACACTAGTGTGTCATACAGTGGTGGGATTCAATTTTTTTTACTATCGATTCTATGGGAATGGCTTGGTGGGCATGGCAGGGGAAGGATACTATAAAATCTCCAGTCAGAGGTGGTAATTTGCCGGTTCTCCAAACTACTCAAAATTTCCACTACCAGTTCTCTAGAACTGGTCAGAACCTGCTAAATACCATCTCTGGTGTCATATAAGTAGCTTATACTGTAGTTTACAGCACTGGAACAGAGCAACCAAGCTGCAGGAGATGACAGTGAGATTTGTATATTATTCTGTGTCTCAAGAGATAAGGGATGGCAAAGTTTTTCAACTGATGTTTAGAAAACATTTATTTAATTCTATTAACCACATTTTTACTCTCTTAACCTATTAATTTTTTAAAGGTTAATAATACAGAGAGATGAAATACAGAAGAACAAAACTTCTAATAAAAGTTTACTTTCCAGTAAGTTTTTAAAAAAAACCTTATAGGAAACTATTTTGGATGCATATAAAGATCTCACAAGAAAGTGGAATATTGATGTCATCACCAAGAAGGTGCAATATGCAAAAATGTTTATGACAGGCAGGCTACTACATGTCTAGTAAACACCTTAGAACCAGACTATGCTATCAATCCAAAGATGGTTGGAATTTTCATTATCCATTCTGGAAAAAATATTTTGCTGGATATATTTGGTCAATTCCAACCATTTTTCAATTATTGCACACATGCATCCTTATTGCCATTCAGTCTTGTATGACTTATTTCTAAGTAGTATTGCAGTAGAGTATTGCAGTAGAGCTGATTGCTGTACTATGCTCTGCATTGGTTTGAATGGCAGCATATAGATACTACACTGAGAAATGTAATATGAGAACTGAAAAATAAAATATGTGAATCAACATCTGCTAAAAAGAAAAAGAGGTGAAAGGAATGTCAAATCATGATCTGGCTTCGTAGCAAGTGACATTATTTATGTTTAGTTAGGAGCAGCTGGCATGGAAAAGGCTTAGTAACCCAATTATAACTCTTTAGACTGAGCAATATGTATATGACTTTTTAGTTTGTATTAAATTGGTATATTTGATGGGTGACAACTACCTGCTTGTGCAAAGAATAGATGACATGCAAATAAAACTTATTTCTTAGGTTTTCACATAAGTTCAGGCTTGAGACAAAATTTGAGTCAAATCTTTTATTTGACTCAATAATTTTATTTATTTATTTGTTTTTATATATAATTTATTTGTTTTTATATATAATTGTTTTTATTATAATTTAATAAATAAATTAAATTTATTTATTTGTGTATCAGGGAACAAACTTGAGCAAGCACTGAGATTGAGTAACTCAACTTACATAGACTTTATGGGAAATATTTCTGTGAATGTTTCTGGACTGGACTGGGCCTTGGTGAGCTAGACGTAGAAGTGTTACTAATTACATTGCTGTGAGAAAAACCAAGTATCCAGAACTAGAACAAGAAATGCCTTGAACTGAATGCTATATTCACACATAATGTTTAGCCTGGACTTTTAAAACCAATGTTAAGTGAACATTCATAATAGCTTGGTTCAAAGATAATGCAATGAAGCCATATTATGATTTAGTGCAATGTATAAACACAACCTCTACATCAGCATAATTAATAATTTGAATACCTACTGATCCTACTATTTCTTGACACCTACACACCTTCAAAAACAATTCCTTGTATTTTTTGTATATCCTTTATGGGAGTGTAGGATTAAATTAGAAACAGTAAAATGTTCAAAGGGAGCTTTCCCAAATATTTTTGAGAGGGAAAAATGGCCTATTTTTCCTTCTTATAGAATGGAAAATAAAATTCAGACAGAAAATATTAATTTGGTCGTTACTTCTGAAATGTAGTAATATGAGTAAAATGAGAAATAAATAGGAATGTGGTTGACAGATATCTATGTTTTTTTTTAAAAAAGCAAACATATTTGCTCTGTATTTATTTATGAAGTGGAAAACTTGAATTATGACTCAGTGTATATATTTGTATAGACAACTGAACCAGTAATTGTGTTTGAGAAAGATAATTTTGTCACTGATGTGATTATGTGCATGTGTGTGAAAAACACAGATGGTTGCAGAACATTACTACTTTTAACTTGTAGCAAAAATTAAGCAAACAAAAAAGAAAATAAATAAAAACCAGAATAGGGATTCTTCACAATATAACAGGAAGAGGTCTTTGATTAAAGGTCAAAATATAATATCTGTTTCAAGTAAACCTGAAAATACTACATCTGTTTTTCTTGTATATGTTATGCCCAATGCCTTAGCCTGAATAACATAAATCAGACAATATTATAGTAATGTAGAGTCTATGAAATAGATTCATAACAGAAAGTGTTTTGTTCGGAAAACACACGAGGTAGACCGGGTTCCAACAACAATTACTTTATTCTTAACTAGTCAGTAAATAGGAACACTTGGCTGAAGCCGGGGCCAGCCTTTTATACAGGCTGGCTTGCCTGCTTGCAGCCAATGGCAGTTGTTTAGATTTGCCGCCTTTTTGGCAGCTCTTTGGATTGGTTCCTAGTGAACCAATCCAGTGTTCATTTTATTAACCAATCAGGTTTGTAGATTTGGAGTCATCCACTTTACATATAGAACACCCCTCCCCCCTTAGTTCAGTCCTATGTGGTGACGTAGTCTCGCAGGTAGGCGGGGCTTTTCTGGACTCGACTTGACTTGCGCGGTTCATTCTTAGTGAAGACTTCGACCGGTTCGGATGGGGCTGCTGTGTCATCCGTCCTTCTCCCTGGAACCGTCTGGAAGGGTGAGTCAGCCATTTTACCGCCGCCTGAGTTTCTTAGGCCGACGGTTTTGCCGCTCCCTCCCGTTTCCTCTGGGCAGGTCGAGCTGGCTTGGCTGGCCCCTTCCGATGGGCTCTTCCCGCTAGTCTCTTCAAACAGTGAGTCTTTTATTTGCTCTTTTTGTTCGTATGCTTTGTTGGGTTTGGTTTTAAACAGTTCTTTATTTATTTCTCGCCTTTCCCCCCCCACCTTGGTTTGCATTTCGCGGGTTTTTTCGGTGAATGTTTGTAAGTCTGTGGTTCTTTCTATAATTCGAGATCGAAGCTGGTCTATGTGCCGCTTCCATTCCCTGCCATCGTCTAATTTTAATCGGTAGGATTTGGGGCCTGTAATTTGGATAATCTGCCCTGGTAGCCATACCGGGTCCCCGGTGAAGTTTTTGGCGTATACCAAATCGTCTATTTCGAATTGTCTGAACCGTGTAAAGGAGTCAGGGGGGTTTTCTGGGGTAAAATTTGGGTGTAACCTATCAAGGTGAGATCTTAATTTTCACCCTATGAGTAATTCTGCTGGGGACTTATTTGTTATGGTACTGGGCGTTATGTGCTGGAATGTGAGCAAACGGTTTACTTTCTGTTGGACATCTCCAGCGTCCATTCGTTCCAACCCTTCTTTGGTAAACCGGACCATTCTCTCAGCCCTGCCGTTCGCAGCCGGGTGAGCTGGCGCGGTTAGGGCATGTCTTATACCTAGGGAGGCTAGGTATTGCTCAAATGGTATGCTGGTTAGCTGTGGCCCGTTATCTGAGACAAGAACGTCCGGTATGCCATGGGTGGCAAAAAGGTTGACCAGTTTTTTTATTACAGCTTCTGTTGTCGTTGATGGCATAACTTTTACTTCAAGCCAATTTGAATAGGCATCAACGACAATCAGAAAGGTATGCCCCTTGGTAGGACCCGCGAAGTCAATGTGTATTCTTGACCACAGTCCCCGAGGGGTTTCCCAGTCCTTAACGGGTGCTTTTGGTGGGGATGGTCTAATTGCCTGGCATTTGTGGCATGAGCTTACCCAATACTCTATGTCCTTATCAATACCCGGCCACCAAACATAACTTCTGGCAAGGCTTTTCATCTTAACCATTCCCGGGTGCCCTTCATGTAACAACTTAAGTACCCTGGGCTGTAATTTGGCAGGGATTACTACCCGATCACCCCACAACAAACACCCCTTTTGGATTGAAAGTTCAGTCTGTCTGGACCAGAAAGGTTTAAAGTTTTCAGTTTTTTGATTCTCCGGCCAGCCTTTACCTACCCAGCTAAGAACGCGGGCAGTCAATGAGTCTTTCGCGGTGGCTCTGGCGACATCATACGCCGATATGGGTAGATCGGGGCAAGTCTCGATTTTTAGTGTTGTCATCGCTGGTGCCGGGTCTGCATCGGTTGCTGGTAAGGGTGCTCTGCTCAAAGCGTCCGCATGGGAAATTTGTTTCCCTGGCCGATGTGTCAGAGTGTAGGAATAAGCTGCTAGGAACTCTGACCATCTCGTCATTCTTGGGGACAGTATATTAGGTGTTGGCTTGTTTCCCGCCAAAATCCCCATTAGCGGTTTGTGATCCGTTATGATTTGAAAAGTCGGCCCATATAAGTATTCGTGGAATCGTTTTACTCCAGCGACAATTGCTAGAGCTTCCCTGTCCAATTGGCTATAATTCCGCTCGGTTTTTGATAGAGTCCTAGAGTAATATGCGACGGGTGCTTCTCTGCCATCAGGTAGTTGGTGGCTCAGGATGGCACCTACTCCATATGGTGAGGCGTCGCAGGTCACTGTTAATGGCAGAGTGTCGCTAAATGGGATGAGAACGTTTGTTGATGTTAGCAAGCTTTTAATATTTTGGAAGGCTTTTTTTTCTTTGTAACCCCAAGTCCAAGTTGCCTTTTTGTCTAGCAGACGGTGTAACGGTTCTGCTATAGTGGCTTTGTTTGGCAGGAACACATTATAAAAATTAATTAATCCTAAGAACGCTTGTAGTTCGGTTTTATTTCTTGGTTCAGGAATGTCTTTGATCGCTTTAACTTTTTTGTCTGTGGGGTGGATACCCTCTCCGTCTATTGAGTAGCCCAGGAATTCGACGCTGTTCTTAACTAAACAGCACTTTTCTCTTTTTACCTTGAGGCCAGATTCCCTAAACTTAGTTAGTACTTCTTTAAGTCTGTTCCTTAATTGAGTTTCATCTCTGGCCGAGATTAGGACGTCGTCAAAATAAGGAACGACTCCTTGTATGCCATTTAGAAGGCGTTCCATCAGACTCTGGAAGACGCCAGGGGCCACGCTTACTCCAAATTGGAGCCGGTGACATTTGAATGCGCCCTTATGGGTGACTGTGCTTCTGCTGTTTCTGGGTCCACTGGGAGTTGTTGATAGGCTTGTGCCAAGTCGAGTTTGGCGAAAACTTTGCCTTTTCCCAGGGAATGCAGCAAATGCTGGACTACTGGCACCGGGTATGCGCTTGGTTGTAATGCGTGGTTCAGGGTAGCCTTATAGTCACCACAGATTCTGATGGACCCGTCAGGTTTAATGGGTGTGACAATAGGCGTTTCCCACTTGGCATGGTCCACAGGTTCTAACAACCCTTGGGCTATTAATTTGTCCAGCTGTTCCTCTATTTTTGCCTTTAGTGCAAAAGGAACTCGCCTGGCTTTTATTCTTCGTGGGGCTATTTGGGGGTTTAGATTGAAAGAAATGGGATTTCCCCGATACTTGCCAAGTGAGCCGTCAAACACGTCCTGGAATTCTCGGATGAGGTCGTCTTCCCAGCCGGTTGTAGTCACTCGATCGACCCCGGTCATCCCGATGCCCAATGGCGCGAACCATTCGATGCCCAGGAGGCTTGGTCTGTCTTGGTCGACTATGGTCAGCGGAAGCACCTTGACGTGATGTTTGTAGGCGACTCGGAATTGTCCCATGCCTACTACAGGGATTTGGTTTCCCTGATAGTCCTTGAGGGTTAGGTGCTGCTTCTTCAATTCTTTGGGTTTGATACCTGGGACTAGCTGTTTTATTGTGTCCCATGATACCATGGAGAGGAAAGACCCCGAGTCCACTTCCATCCTGCAGTGTTTTCCTTCAATTTTCACGATGACTTTAATTTTTTTTCCACTTTCCGTCTGAGCGCTCTGTATTATGACAGTTTGGTGTGTATTGGCTCGCGTCTCTTGTTGCCACTTTCTCTCGGCTCGTTTAGGCTCGGCTCGTGTTGGGGAATTTCTGCGTCTCGTCGGGCTGTAGTATTTCTTGTTCCTGCAGACCTTCTCGATGTGCCCTCGTTTTTTGCAATGCCGGCAGATGGCATCGAGAAATCTGCATTCGGCTCGGGGATGGTTTCCTCCGCAGCCAGCACATTCCTGCCAATTTCTCCTTTCGCGCTCTTTTTTGTTCGTGAGCAAACGGTGGACCTCGTCGTCCTCTTCGCTCGATTCGATTGTTTCGCCCAACTCTTCATAGTGGGTTGTGGTGGCAGGGTGCTTTCTGTCTTTGGTTGGTGTTTCTTCGCTGTGTGTGTTCATCTTTTTAATGGCTACCGCAGATTTTTTCGCGGCTTCAGCGGCTGTAGCTTCCGCGATGGCTTCGGTAACGGTGATGTTGGGCTTGTTGAGCAATTTACTTTGTGCGGTCGAGTCTCTCAGGCCCAGCACCACGCGATCCCTCATTGCCTCGTCTATGTTCAAAAATTCACACTCACCCCCTATTTGTCTGAGGGCAGCGATGAAATCGGCGACGGTCTCTCCCTCTCTCTGGTCTCTGCAGTATAATTCGTGTCGCTTTGTTAAGTTAGACACCATCGGAGCGTAGTGTGCTTTGAGGAGTCTTTGCAATTCCGTCCACGTTAGTTGTTTAACGTCCCGGGGCTTCGCAAGGGCCTTTGCCATCTTAAAAACTGTTGGCCCGCAGTGCGTCAGGAACACAGCTCTCTTGCGTTGCTCTGAAATGCCTTCCATTTCATTGCTCTCCAAATACATTTGGAAGCGATCAGCATAGGAATCCCAATCCTCTTCGTTGGGATTGAAGGGTGCGGGCGGTGCGTTGTTTCCAGACATCTTGGTTGTAATCTGGACTTCTTATCATCGCGTGCAGGTTTTTTCCTTCAGGATGATCCCACCTTCGTCGCCAGTGTTTTGTTCGGAAAACACACGAGGTAGACCGGGTTCCAACAACAATTACTTTATTCTTAACTAGTCAGTAAATAGGAACACTTGGCTGAAGCCGGGGCCAGCCTTTTATACAGGCTGGCTTGCCTGCTTGCAGCCAATGGCAGTTGTTTAGATTTGCCGCCTTTTTGGCAGCTCTTTGGATTGGTTCCTAGTGAACCAATCCAGTGTTCATTTTATTAACCAATCAGGTTTGTAGATTTGGAGTCATCCACTTTACATATAGAATAGAAAGGCCTTATTTTATATATTTTTTCCCTGTCCTGATTTTTACATGTAAATAACATGTAATTTAACAGGACTTAAGGTAAATTAGTAAACACTAAGTTATTGTTATTTAAATAATAATGGGGGTGCTTTGTTCAAGAAACTAGACTTGTATAATTTAAAGATATTTGTTTTCTATCTTTTTTTTAAAAAAAGGAAATGAATCTCTGTTAGTATATAGATCAAAAGCCAATATCTACTAACACAATTACCTCTAATTTTTTAGAGATTAAATAGCAAAGTGATTTCTTTTGGAAGGGGGCACAATGTCTCAGCACTTAAAGATGCTGAGCTTGGGTTTGAGACTCAACAATTGCATAACAGGGTGAGTACCCATTACTTCCCACCTTGCTGTTCGAAAGCAGACAAGTGTTCTATGTGCCTCTGTCACACTGGCCACGTGACCATGGAAGTGTTTTCAGACAATAGCTTTGTCAGCTAACAAACTCTGTCCCCTAGAGTCAAACATGACTCACCAAGGGAAAACTTAGCCTTTTGTTTTGACATGACAATATTGAGTTCAATATTCAGTGCAACAAATGATATGTAGCTCAAAAGAAAGAGCTATGCATGCTAAATTCACAAATAATCTACGTAAGCATATATTTGAAAGCTTTATTATGAAAAAATAGACTAACTTCTGTAGAATGGTTGGCATTTCCTGGCCAGAAAACTATGACACTTTAAAAAAATGTGGAAGAGATTCCTAAGAATAACTTAAATTACAGTATTTCTTTCCCCACTGGGTACATTGAATTATCTCCATGTTCTCCATGTCACTATTACAAATAATGATTTTTCCAATACTTTCCTAACTTTTTTAAAGTGAAAAAAGGACTTTCTAGATTAGCAGAAAAACAGTTGAGAAGCTATGTTGCAATCATTTATGCTTCAAAGTTCTTTATAGAAAACCAAGTTTCATGCAAATGTAGCAGAATGTTAGAAACCACCAAAGTGGTGGTTATTTAGCAGAGCAGAACAGACAGGAATAGAGACTGCAGTGAAATCAATTTCTGCTAGTGGAGAGTACTTTCTATTGCTCTTGTTTTCTCCATTCCCTATGAATTAGAGGCTAGAGTGAAACTATTATTGTACTCTTCAATCAAATCCCCAAAATTACACATTTTTAGGACAGATCCATGTAGTTATAACTTATTTTCATGATAATACTATTAAAAACATGGAATCTGATTTTGCACTTATTAGATAAAACCAATAGAACATGTCTTTCACAACTTAATCTGTTACTATTGAACATTTCAATCTATTGAGATACAAAATGCATTTCTAATTAAACACAAATTCATTGAGAGAAAGAAAACTAAGTGATACTATTTGAAATCAATTATGAAGGGAAGCTAAATTGGCATCATATGCCAATTACATCCTATGCCAACTTACATCCTAATCAGTGGTGGGATTCAATTTTTTTTGCTACTGGTTCTGTGGGCATGACTTGGTGGGTGTGGCAAGGGAAGGGTACTGTAAAATCTCCAGTCAGAGGTAGTATTTGCCAGTTCTCTGAACTACTCAAAATTTCTGCTCCCAGTTCTGCAGAACTGGTCAGAAACCACTGAATACCACCTGTGATCCTAATGCAGTGCTTCATTATCTCAGCAATTTTAAAACATATGAATTTCAAGTCCCAGAATTGTCCAAGCAGCATTCTGTTGAAATCCATACATGTTATAACTGCTGAAGCTGAGAAACATTGTCCTCATGTAACTAAAATAGCTTTGATGCTCCGCCTTTAGCTCTTCAGAAATTACAGAAGTTATTTAATCATTAACATTAAGAGGAAATATTGTCACGAGATCCTTATACAGCTAACAGAGAAAATGAAAACCAAGTCATTTTAGTTACTGTATTATAATCACTATCCCAAGCAAAGTGATTTTTTAAAAAAGAAATTGTCCAATTGGATTTCTTATGAAACACTTTTTAAAAACTTTTTTTACATTTCATTAATGAAAATATCATATGTTCCTGATGATCAGCAGAAGACTAAATGTCAATAATGGTAAAGAAACTTACTTGTAACATTAAAATCATAAATAAATATAAAATTCATGTTTTCTGATTATGTTTTACAGGTTAAATTGAATGTGAAAGCAATGCTTTTGTTGTTGTGTTTGTAGATTTAAAACAGAAAACCTTTTTTAATTTTTCCATAACAGATACTGCATTTTCTCTACAGGGAAATTAACAGGATTAATTGTATTTTGTCTTCTAAAACAAAGAGGGAACATAGCATTGCACTTCTACACATAATGTCATTTTTCTTGGCTATGAGCTGTACTCTCTTGTGTTCATTTAAATGCATGAATTTTAATCATAACCAGTTTTTATTTATCCCTCCCTTCAGTCTAGTCTTTTCCAACCTGTGCCTTCCAGATGTGTTAGGTTATAATTCCCAAAATACCAGGCTTGTCATGAGAAAAAGCTCTACATCCTAAAAATAAATGCTGTGCCATTTTTATCCCAGCATTTCTCGCACTCACATGCTATTTTTATTCAGTTTGCAAGAAAAGAAACAACTTTTGAAATTGTCTTCAGAGCAGAAGAATTTGAATGAAATTCTCACAGGATTCTTCTTTGCTAAGGGATAACCAAAAGATAGAGATAGATAGGACAGAGAGAGAGATGATAGTTAGCTGCATAGATGGATGGATAGATGGATAGACGTAAAGCACTTTGTATATATTAAATAGAATAAGCTTTGTGCAAAAGAATAAACTAACAAGCTAGTATTACAAATAATAATATCCAAAATACACCAGGGACATATTTTTAATTTATTATGCTTACTTGGAATTATTAATTGTATTATTTGAAATAATTATTGTTGTATTTCTTTAATTTGGTCAGCTCAAGTCAGTGAAGATACAACTATGTAAAAAGGGTTAGGCTAAGATAGAGGGACTGGTCCAAAGTCATCCAGCTGATTTTTCATGCCTAAGGGAGCCTTAGAGCCTTAGGAAGTTATACAACTTGCCTCATGGTGTAACTGGAACAATCTGGAACTGAACACGCTCAAAATCATAGAAATGGTGGTAGACTTTAGAAGAAACCCTCCCATACTATCAACTCTTTTAATGCTAGAAAACACCGTATCAACAGTGGAGACCTTCAAATTTCTAGGTTCTACTATCACATGACCTAAAATGGACACCTAACATCAAAAGAATCATCAAAAAAGCACAAAAAAGAATATTCTTTCTGCACCAAATCTGGAAGCTCAAACTGCCCAATGAGCTGCTGATCCAGTTCTACAGAGGAACTGTATCAGGATATTTAGTACGAAATGCTTTGACAAGCGTAGGAGCTCTGACATCCTTCTCATTGATCCACTCAGCTTGGGAAGATAGAAAATGTTTCCATGAAATCAAATATTGGAGTCGACCTCTCCATTTCTGAGAATCCAAAATTTCTTTAACTTCAAAAGGTTGTTTGCCTTCAATCAGCAATGGTACAGGAGGATCAATCTGGGCCGGTCTCAAATTGGAAGTATGTTCAGGTTTTAACAAACTAACGTGGAAAACAGGGTGAATTCATCGAAGAGTCTTTGGTAATTTCAGTTGGACTGCCACAGGGCTTATAATTCGTTCAATTGAGAAAGGGCCAACATACTTAGGACCAAGCTTCTTTGACTTTTGGGTGGTTTGTAAATATCTGGTGGACAAAAATACTTTGTCACCCACCTTATATGGTTTTTGTGGATTCCTCTTTTTGTCTGCAAATTTCTTATGAGCTTGATGTGCATCATCTAATGCTTTATGAGTAACCAGCCAGGTAAGCTGAAGTTGTGTTATCCATTCATCCAATGACTGAATATTAAGCTTCTCACATGGAAGTTCAGGTATGGGTACAAAGTCTTGTCCCGATGCTACTTTGAAGGGGGTAAATCCAGCACTACTATGTACAGAATTGTTATATGCCACTTCAGCAAATGGCAATAGATCAGCCCAATTATCTTGCTGATAATTTATGTAACATCTAAGGTATTGCTCCAATACCGCGTTAGTTCTCTCACAGGCCCCATTAGTTTAGGGATTGTGGCTGGAGCTTAAGCCCTGGGCAGAGTCCAATAACTTCAGGAACTCTTTCCAAAAATTCAAGGTGAATTGGACACCCCTGTCTGAGATTAAGCATTCAGGAGCCCATGTAACCTGTAGACATGTAAAATAAACAGTTTAGTCAATGTTTTTGCAGATGGGATCTTCGAACAAGGTATGAAATGTACTTGTTTGGAAAACAAATCAGTTACCACCCAAATAACTGTGTTTCCCCCACTTTCAGGTAATTCCACTATAAAATCCATAGAGATTTCCTTCCATGGAGCT
Source organism: Laticauda colubrina (assembly GCA_015471245.1). NCBI lineage: Eukaryota > Metazoa > Chordata > Lepidosauria > Squamata > Elapidae > Laticauda > Laticauda colubrina. The sequence goes on from BLBF01000039.1 coordinate 6,511,553, forward strand.
GTTGGTCTAGCCACATTTTGTAACAATCCTACTGGCTTACCAGGAGGCCATTTGGCTGAGGCACAGATAGAACAACTAGCTACATAAGTTTCAATGTCTTTCTTCAAGGTAGGCCACCAAAATTGGCAATTAACCAAATGTAAGGTTTTCATGAAACCAAAATGACCAGCTGCTTTGGAAACATGAGCTTGTTGTAATATTTGGCTCCTCAATTTCTCTGGCACATATAACTTGGCTCCCACACAGGCCAATCCATCTCTAACCATACAGTTATTCGAGTGAGCAAGGAACCAGTCATCAAGTTTTAGAGCCTCTTTTAATTGTGCAGTCAAATCATTTGATAGATCCATTTCCTTCTTCTTCTTTTGGGCTTTGGTAACTACTGGAACTGCCAACTGTTTGGTTGGGACAATCGGCCATACCACCTCCTGGCGAGCACTATTATATTGAGGTAGTCTAGATCGAGCATCTGCCATGAAGTTTCTCCCTCCTGAAATGTACAATGAAAAATTAAAATGCTTAAAGTACTGTGCCCAGCGAATTTGTTTGGGGGACAGCTTCTGAAGCGTTTTCAAGGCCTCCAAACTCTTATGATCAGTCCACACCTCAAATGGGTGTTTTGCTCCTTCCAAGAAATGTCTCCAAGTTAACAGGGCCCAGTGAACTGCAAAAGCTTCTTTTTCCCAAATGGCCCACCTCCTTTCGGTTTCAGTTAATTTACGGGAGGTATATACACATGGTTGTAAAATCCCTGTCTCATTGGTTTGCAGTAACACCACTCCAACTGCTACATCATTTGCATCGGCTTGGATCATGAAAGGAGCATCTATGTCCGGGTGCTTGAGCACTGGTTCAGTAGCAAATAGTCATTTCAGTTTTTCGAAGGCAGCTTGACATTCCATGGACCACTCCAGTGGCTTACTAGGCTTTGGTTTCACCTCCCCTTTGGTTTTTAAGAAGTTTGTGATAGGCAGTGCTATCTCCTCAAAAGCCAAGATAAATTATCAGTAAAAATTGGCAAATCCCAAGAAACTCTGAAGTTGTTTTCTGTTGCGTGGGAGGCCCCATTCCAACATGGCACGCACCTTCTCTGGATCCATTTAGCAATACTAGTTTAATGTTTTTCTTAAAATTAATTTAAGTTATATTATATCACTTATTGATTTGGTCTAGAGTCAGTCATTCTAATGTTTTTTACTCATTTGGGGGATATGAGCAAAAGAGGAAAACCACTAATGAATGGAAACATATATTAATTTAAATAGGCAACTCAGCATATCGTAATGAATTTAATGGATGTAAATTAATTTAAATTAAATTAATGTAATAGGTGGAAATTAATCAAGGAAAGAAGCAACCTAGAACTAAGGAGAAATTTCTTAACAGTGCGAACAAATAACCAATGGAACGACTTGCCTTCAGAAGTTGTGACTGCTCCATCACTGTAGGCTTTTAACAAGACTGGTCCTCCACTTGTCTGGATCTCTTGCTTGAGAAAGGGGATGGATTAGAAGACCTCCAAAGTCCCTTCCAACTCTGTTATTCTGAATTGTCTTTCTTTAAGCAATTATTACATGTTTAAAAAGGTTTTCCTCAAATCCATAGCTCATACAGGGTATTTTGGATATTCTATAAATATTATAGATACATTCCACTTAGTGTTGCTCAAGGAGATCATGATTTATAGATTTGTGAAAAAATATTTATCATTTTTGAATCTTTGCCATGAATGTTATCAGAACCTTATGCAGATCCTACTGATGTAGAAAGATATTTGAATAATACATAATATCAATATTTTGCTTGTTTCAGATCTATCTCAACATTCTATGGGATTTAGATTTCTGAGTTCTGAACTTGTAAACTTTTATTTTATCATTCCAATTTTCTTCATCCATTCTTCTGTAGATTTACTTTATGACTCATTTAGATTTCAGCTGATGAACAGATTATCTGACTTTGTCTTGCAGAATTCTGTTATAAACAAGATCTCATGGCTTTGTCACCAAGTCCCTTTGATTTCTGGAAGCAAAGCATAATCAAGCTATGATCTAAGACCTCCATGTTTGTCTGTTAATGTTATGTTCTTACTGTGGAATGTAGCGTTTGGTCCCTGCCAAACAGAAGAGTGAACAGAGGGTGAATACTTTTCAGAGAATTGGAGGTGAAGACTAACCTGAACCTGATTGCTAAATATCCTATTTATTTTCTGATTTTGGATGTTTAACCATGATTGCTGTTGCTTAAACTAGTGACCTGATATGGATTATGCTACCATGCACAGATAGTAGATACCACTTCTCATCTATTTTTCTTTTTTAAATCATTATCACTGCATGAAAACAGATTTATTTTTTTAACCAAAATAAGCATAAAAGCCAATTGAAGTTTGTCTTGAGGAAAATCTCCTCCCACACAGAAATGAATAAAAAATAAAAAATAAAACTAAGTCGGTGAGAGAAAATATTTTGTTTCTTCCTTCCCACAAATGTCAGTCTAAGTCCAAATAAAATCATTTTGTATTTACAGTTCAGTAAATAACATCACAAAGTTGAACAAAAAAGCTTGCCTTATGGTCTGGTTTTGTACTTACTGCAAGTAAATCAGACAATGGAAGTAATTAATTAATTCCAGAGATTAATTAGATTAACTTTGGGATTTTTTTTCTACTCTGTACTATATCATGCATACTTTGTCTATTAATCCAGTTTAAAACCCACTAATTAATCTTTGGTATTACAAAGATTAATGAAATTAATGTTTGTTTTTGTATGCCTAACAGTATCATATGTAGTATGAAGTTGAACAATTAATTCAGCTGCCAACATATTATGCTTTCTTTGGCTTTAAAATCAAACTACCATAGCAGCATCAAAGCAATTGTAAAAGCAGGACATAACTTGCCTAGCATGAACTACCTGGTAAGATACAGTGTGTTCATCCTTGTCCATATACCACATATGATTGTTTAGTGCATGCCGTGAATGTAAATTTATTTTCAAACATGTCTAACTTTATAGAATTCTGATTTTATGTATTAACTTTTAATAGATTTATAATTTTAACTTACTATCCACACATAAAAACACATTAGCTTTAACTATTCAAATTATATGGTACATACATCTTCTAAAATCATTCATAAAGCAGTACACCTTTTAATATCTAAAACATTGATGCCACTACTGAAACACAATATGTTATAAAGTTCAGAAAATGTGTTTAGTCACTTAGATATCAGCTGATCAGCTAAAGAACATCAAGATAAATTTGATAAATGTGAACTATTATCAGTGAGAAAATAACTGCAACCTGCAATATTTTACTTTGAATAGGTGACATCAGCATTCATTGATTGATTGATTATGTGCTATCAAGCTGATGTTGATCCTTAGCAAACATATAGAATGCCCTTCTCCAGGATGATCAGTGTTACTCTCTTTTCAGATTCCAGACTTAAAAGCTGTAGTAAGAAGCACTGTTGGCCAGAAATGTATCTTGCTTCAGAGGAGACAACCAGCAACAATAATTTAGGAAAAGCATGAAAGTCTTACATTTTCCAAAACCAAGAACTTTGTTTGCTTCTTTAATAGAAAACAATGTGTCCAGGAATTGTTTTATTTAAACAATTAAATAAAAAGTGTGTGTATGTAATAGAAGACAAATTATATTTCAAGAAATCATGACTGTAATATTGATCAGCTAATACTTATAAAGGATGGATAGAAAGTTTGTTTTTAACCAGCAGATTGACTCTATTGCTTATAAAGGATGCTGAATTTGCTTGACAATAAAAATAAATAGAAATAAAACACAATTACAAAAAATGATTGGAGAGATATATATTGTCAGAACCAAAAAAATGCTGCAAAGCAAGAATTGATTTTCAATGCAGAATGTAGTTCATAATATTTCCCATAAAATTCTAACCTTGTTTTTGGGCTATTAGAAGTTTCTATTTCTCCTAAAGTCCATTAAAAGGTTCTAAATAATAAGGCATCTTATGATTTTCATTGGTCTCTTCTAGAGATGCTTCAATTTGTCAATGTTCTTATAAAATACAGCAACCATATTTTAGATGCAGACTGACTAATAATTCCTCTGTGGTTCTAATAGATAGAAATTAATTCCAGATTCTTCAAAACATTAAATATTGTGCCAGGAACTGGATCCGTAGTCAAGCTCTCTATACTATAAATGGAACATTTATAAACATTGAATTAATACAGAACACTTTGCAAAAGGCAAATTTATTTTTTCATCTAGATTGCTTAGTTATGCAAAAAGTTGAAATAATATCATTACACATTACATAGCATTTCCTATCTTGATTTTTTTTAAAAAAAGCAAAAAATGATTATTTTAATTGAATTATTCATTTGCTTATTACATTATAGTCTTCTAGTAAATGGGTAGATAATTATGATGTTTAAAGCATTAAAAGGGTTTGAAACAGAGGTGGTATTCAGCAGATTCTGACCAGTTCTGGAGAACTGTTAGTGGAAATTTTGAGTAGTTCGGAATACCACCTCTGACTGGTCCCACCCCATCTATTCTCTACCTCCCGAGTCTTCTTTTGTTGCCCTGCACAAACAACAGAACTGGAAAGCAGGTTAGTAGGGTTGGGAGGATAGGGGATTTTGCAATAACCTTCTCCAGGAGTGGGGAGGGAATGGGGAATTTACAGCATCTTTCCCCTGCCATGCCCACTAAGCCATACCCACCAAGCCATACCCACCAAGCCATGCCATGCCCACCAAGCCACACCCACAGAACCAGTAGTAAAAAAAATTGAATCCCACCACTCGTTTGAAAGGCTTATTTCTGTTTTATAAGAACAGAAGAACAAATTAATGTAAATAAATAAATTTAGAGTAAAGGTTTAGACAAGTCTCAGCACAGTGGTAAAGGCAAAAAGTGCCAGGTAAACTTGAGGAATTTTGAACTAAAGCTCTGGAGATACTCTTTACAACTGAATATAACACAATGTGTTATATTCAGATATTGCTATAATTAAGTTTTCACTATCTACTCAAACTTCATGACTCCTGAATAATATATCAATTGAGCACTATTCATGAAGCACTTTGTTCTGTAATGAATATATACAGTATAATAATCATTTTTTTCTAAAAGAGTTATGTCCCTAAATTTGAGAAAGGAGTAATCTTTAATTTAAGTTGACGATGGAGGATGACTCCAGAAATCAGAGAAACTGCAGCCAAAGCTGTGGTGGACATTGGCTCTGTTCTGGTTAGTCTCTGCTTACTCATGTCTGTTGCTATGGTTGTATCGTTAAAATAATGGTCAGCTGTCTCCTGTAGAAAATTGTAAGAGAAAAATTAGCTTATCCATTCTTGGAATATATAATCATGTGTGAAACACAGTGGATTAGTTTTTAGGAACATGGAATTATTCAATATGCAAAATTGTAGGATAGCACAAGCAATTTGGATTTGTATACATCTGAAAGTACCCAATAAAGAGAGAAGCATAGAATAATAACTTGAAAACATACATAATTAGAAATACTTTTGCAAGAAATGCAAGTACTTATAAGAGTTCTACAATAAATAGAGGTACTTTTCAAAAATTATCTTTCTTTGTACTTTCCTTCCTCATTCCTCATTCCTCCCTATTATAGTAGGAAGTATGGCTTTAGAAATTAACTGAGATGATCCAACTTTAACAAATAATGGGAAAATTCCAAAGAAGGTAACTTTGTACTCTCTTCATATTATTCTGTTGTTTTAACTTGGGTAGTAACTTAAATACTGAAAATGTACTCATGGATATTTTGGAAGCAATCAGCTTTGGTCATCTATAGCCCAGCAGTTGAATGAAACAGTAACACCAATATTGAAAAACAACGAGATGGAAGTTTTATATTACATCCATCATATTAAAATTAAAAAGTCCCATCTGATTCCTTTTACCTAAAAAAAAGTAAATAATACAAGAGTGTGTTTTTAGTGAGGAGGAAAATGTAGGATGCCTGTGATTCATTTTGCTCAACAGCTCAGGAATGACTAAAATTACTCTAAAAGCATAATTATACACATAAAAAAAACCTTTCAGGAAAGAAATCTGATGTATCCTTTCCATATTTATAAATGTTTTAAACACCTGAAATAGATCTGGGCTGATTATTCACTGAAGATGATGTGTTCAAAGTTTAGCGATTATAATGTTGTCTCTTCTATGTGAATTATGCAAGGATTTAGAACAACAGTTAAGATAATTTCTAGTGTCAAAAAAGCACCTGGAAGGGGAACCATTGGACCTATTATCAGAAATTACAAAAAAGAAGGATAATATAAGTGCCAGAGCATCCCTTTCTTCCTTTTTCTCTGTCTTTCTAAGGCACACCTATTTATACCTATATAGAAGCATCTGTGCCTCTGTTAATCACATCTGGACTGGCATTTTAGGATGAAATCTAAACATGAAAGTTCAGAGATAATCTGTCATGATACCTCAGTTTTTAACAAATAATTGAGTAAAATAGAATTATGCTTCCCCAATACATATACATGGTCAGAGATTTAATTTATCTCCTCTACCTTACAGTTTTTTCTCTTCCCCTTTCCCCTCTCTTTTTCTAATACTTCCTTTATTTTTTTTCTGCCTTTCATAAATTGTTCTTACCACAAATCTAAATTGATGAACTGAATTTTTTTTAAATTAGGCTACGAACTGCATGAAATATGGCTGAGGTTCTTTTAGGCCCAGTTTTGCAAAGTGCTTTGCCCCAAAAAAGTCAAGATGTTAAGCCTATGTCACACTGCCCAACGGATGCAAAAAGGACACAACGGACGAGCAAAATGTTCCATCCGTTGTTATCCGCTCTCAAAAGGGGCAAAAATTTGCATAACCGGAGCGGATAACACGGACGGGGGGAGGACGCAGGGCGGATGCAAAGTGGATGCGGAACGGAAGCCCAGCGGATGGAAGTGGATGGGAGCGGATGGCACATCCGCAAGGCTTCCGGGGGGCCGCAGCAAAGCGCACGTGGAATGGATATAGCGAATGCACAGCGGACACGGAATGGATGAAGCAGATGCACAGCGGATGCACAGCAGAAGCCTAATGGATGCCTGGTGTTAATTGCGCATGCGGGGAGGATGCATTGCGTCAGCCCCGTGGATATAACGGAAGCAGCTCGGAAGCAGGTCGCCATTCAGAGGAAAGACCTGCTGCTGGATGGATTGGCTGCCTTGCCTGGCCTGCCTGCAAGTCTGCCTGCAAGCCTTGGTGCCAGCCTTGGTGCCAGCCTTGGTGCCAGCCTGCCTGCAAGCCTTGCTGCCAGCCAGTCTGCCTGCCAGCCTTGCTGCCTGCCAGTCTGCCTGCCAGCCTTGCTGCCTGCCTTCCTGCCAGCCTTGGTTCATGTCTGCCTGCCAGCCTTCCTGCCAGCCTTGATGCATGCCTCCCTGCCAGCCTTGGTGCCTGCCTTGGTGCAAGCCTTCCTGCCAGCCTTGGTGCCTGCCTGCCTGCTAGCCTGCCTTCCTGCCAGCCTTCCTGCCAGCCTTGCTGTCTGCCTGCCTGCCAGCCTTGGTGCCTGCCTGCCTGCCAGCCTTCCTGCCAGCCTCCCAGCCAGCCTCCCAGCCAGCCTCCCAGCCAGCCTTGGTTCCTGCCAGCCTCCCTGCCAGCCAGCAACCCCACAACCATGCGGAAGCACAGCAAGCCTCAGCCATCTGCTGCCAGCCCTTGCAAGAGGGACAGGGCTACCCCCTAGCCCTCACTCTGGTTCTGCTGGGGCTTCTGCAGCACGGGCTCGGTCTTCTGGGGCTGGCACTTCTGCTGCTTCTGCTTCTGGAGGAGCTGATGACAAGCACTCCAGCACCAGCCACCTCCACAGCACCTGGACCCTTCACCCCTGAGACTGAGCGACCAAGAGGAGTGCCAGAGACTCTTTTTTGTTGTATAGCTTGTTGTTAATAAAGTCTATTTATGATTCACACACTTGCTTCATTTCTTTTTTTTAATAAAGTCTTGGTGGAAACTTTTAGAAATGGTTTAAGCCTTTGCATGCTTGTGAGATGGGTAAGGATAGCTTTGGGATGGGTTAAGATACCTGTGGGATGGGTAATAGCTGTGGGATGGGTTAGGATAGCAGTGGGATAGATAAACCTCCAGTGCAAGCATAGTGGGACTGTATGGTCCACCCTCCCAGGTGCCACACCTATGGCCCTTTATTATCAATAATCATGTAATAATTATCCACACATGTCAACATAAACACAACTCTTTCTTAAACGCCCTGCTCATTGTAGGCCAACCAAACATACATGGCCCAATCTCATCCGTGTGATGAGACAGTCTGAAGGAAGCATCCATTAAGCATTTACCATCCTGTCTTGCCACTCCACTGCTCCAGCTGGGGAGTTGCACCAGTGTTTCAGGAGGTTGCGCTGCTTCTTCGCCTCACGTGAGGCTCTGTTGGGGCCTTGTACATGCTCAGTGTTGATCAGGTTTTGCCCTTGCCTCCATTCCCCAGGCTCCATGTCCCCATTGCCTTGTTGATAGTCCACAACCCTGTTCTGCAAGATTGGGTAGCGGGTGCGCATGAGATTGTGCAGCAAGCTTCCACGATCCTCCTCATGGTCTCTGGGCTATGCTGCATGTTGGTGAGAAGTACCTGGAACCTGTTGGCCAGGATGCCAAAGGCATTCTCCACCACCCGTCTTGCCCTGAACAGCCTGTAGTTGAAGATCCTCTCTTCACGGGTGAGGTATTTGGATGTGTAGGGCTTCATGAGGTAGGTTGTGAGGGAGAAGGCATCATCCCCCACGATGAAGTAGGGCACATCTTTCTTGTCGTTGGGCAGCGGGTCTGGATCTGGGAAGCCCACCATGAGGTTGCCTTCCAGCCCCTCCTTGGGGTCATGGGCGTTGTATACCTGGGCATCTGAAGATGACCCGTTGCCTGAAGCATCGATGTACATGAACTTGTAGTCTGCATCGACCATGGCGAAGAGGATGATGCTGAAGAAGCCCTTGTAGTTGTGATAAGGGGAGCCCGACTTGGCTGGAGCTTTGCAGGCCACGTGCTTGCCATCTATGGCTCCAACGGTGTGGGGGAAGTTCCACTTCTGATTCCACTGCTCTGCAACTTTCTTCCATCCTTCTTCAGTGGAGGAGTACTGGAGGAGCTCCTCCGTGTATTCTCGATGATGGCCTGCACCACTTCTCTGACTACAATGCTGATGGTGTTGGATGGCACCCTCCAGCCGTACTGCATGCTTCTGTAGGTGGTCCCAGAGGCCAGGTGGCGCAGAGTGAGTGCCACCTTGAGCCCAGGTTCCAGGCTGGGCCAGAAGTTGGTGTTTGTCTTGGTCAACCTGGGTGTCAGCCGCTGCACAAGTTCATCAAACATGGCTGGAGGCATCCTCATGAAGTTCTGGAACGTCCGAGTGTCTTCGCTCCTGAGCTCCACCATCAGCTTGTTGTACAGTCCGTCCTCTGCTCTTCTTGTGAACCATCTTTGGACCTAGACTTTTTTGGGGTGCCTCCTTTTCTTCCCGTAGTAGAGTTCACAGAGCCTGTAGATGGTTTCGCACTGTTGCAGAAGGATGGTGGCTGCCGAAAGGACTTTGTCACAATCCACGGTTGACATGCCTGGATGCTGTGGAAGAGGAAGAGGCAGATGAAGGCTGCAGAGGTCTGCACAGCTTGGCTGCTGTTCTGAAAGTGAGATGCAGGCGAGTTGCTCCCCCTTTTTATAGGCAGTATAGGTGTCCCTTTGCATCCTCTAGGCATCCTCTAGGCATCCTGCAGACATCCTTAATATCTGAGATAGGTCCCCTTTGCGAACATTTTTTCCGTTTTAAACGCTTTGTTTCCATGCTGCATCTGCTAGGCATCTGTTCTGCATCCATTCTGCGTCCGTTCCGTTTCCTCCCTGTGTCCGGGCGGATGAGAGTTGCGCGGATGCATAGCGGATGCCTAGCAGATATAGCAGATGCATAACGGATGCGTAACGGATGCGTAGCGGATGCAGAACAGACGAACTGGTTACATTTTCCGTGAAAAGTTTTGGGCAGCCCAAAACTTTTGGAGTGGATGAAACATCCATAAACAGATGCTGGATGGATAGAGAGGAAGCAAAATGGAGGCAGTGAGTACATTGCGTTTTCCAAAGGATGGCAAGCTTTTTTGTCCGTTTTACATCCTCTTTGCATCTGTTGGTTCAGTGTGACATGGGCTTTAGACACAACCAAGCAATTGAACTCCATTCCATTTACCCATCTTTGTCATGTCTTTAATCATATGGCTGTGGCTGTTATCATGATTTATTTTATCCCCTTTGTGTACAGTTCTGCACAAAAGAGTGATGATAGAAATCTGATATGGTGACAGAAATTTGATCTTGGGTGAATGATCTCCACAAACAAATCTCATACCCATCATTTTTGGAATTGTTATCAACTAAATAAGGGATCCTGAATTTCTTGTATGTAATTTCTAGCTGTGTGTTTGCTTGTACACTGCTTTTCTTTTCAAAGGATGCAGAGCTAAGTGCACTATTGTTCTCTCCAGAAGATCACATAATCAAATATATTATAATTATCCACATCAAATTAGGTAACATGAAAGACAAGTTAATGTCTTTTGGCAGAAAAAAAATCTACTGTGAGTCATCACTCTCTGGGCCAGTTTACTGTTAAGATAAGCAGACCTTCTTTAAATAATTGTATATAGATGAAATATTTTGGGAAGGGGTGTTTTTGGGGTTGTTCAGTTGTTTTCCATAATTTTTAGACTTTATATATGTCATTTATGAGCTTTGGTGGCGCAGTGGTTAGAATGCAGTAACTGCAGGCTAACTCTGCACATTGCCAGCAGTTTGATTCTGCCTGTCTCAAAGTTAACTTAGCCTTCCATCTCTCCAAGGTTGGTAAAATGAAGTCCCAGATTGTTGTGGGAAATATTCTGACTCTGTAAACCACTTAGAGGGTTCGAGAAACCCTATGATATATACGTCTAAATGCTATTGATATATATGTCAATATTGGGTCTTATGTCTTATCCTAGTAAGCTCATCTTTTGTGAATGATTTGCATGATCTCATTCATCTCTCACAATGTAACAGTAGTCACTCAGTGTTGACTTGAATGACAAAATTGGCAGCATATATATATATGTATGTATATAATATAAAGCATAAAAATGAATAATCAATCCTCACTGAAGGAGCTTTCCAACTCCCTTTTAAGTATATGCTGCTGTGTATCAGTTTCTTCTGATTCTTCTAATTTAATTTACTCCCAACCTTTGGACAAAGAAGCTTGTAGACTTTATGCAAATTATCAGTTCCTCTTTGCTCACAGAAAATAAGATTATCAATCTTACCTCATCATCATGTGTCATGAAAGAAGCAGAGACTCATTCTGTGCTTTTCATTCAAGGAAGTTTTTTAAAAAAGAAAAATTACAGATACATAATAAGCTGCCACATCTTGAGCAATTCTCTATTTTTTTCTTCTAAATTACAGTAGACATTCCATCTTATAAACAAAACTGCACTCTGTTAATGACAGATTTCCTTTTTTTAAGTTTGAATTTCCTTTTGAGGACAAGGAGGCAAAAGAAACTGTATAGCACACGTTCAACCCAAATATAGTGTTTGCTAGCCATTTTGTATTCTGCTTAACCATAAATAATTTGTACATTCCAGTGGTATTCTGCTCTAAAGAGAAGTTTCATTTCATTTCTGAGATCCTATGTGATTATGGGTAATGTGAAACAAAACAGTAAAGAAATGTTGGAGGACATTTGGTATAAACAGATTTATTCTTGCCTTTAAAAAAAGGAAAGGAATGATTAACTTAAAGTTTAGAAGTCAACGAAAGAAAAGACTCCCAGTACATAAATGTTTTACAATTTTTCCAGGATAAAGCTATAGTTTTGCAAGTGATAGATTTCCAAATGTGTGTGTGTGTTTGTATGCATGTATGTACCGTGTTTCCCAGAAAATAAGGCCGGGCCTTATTTTTTTTTGACCCCTGAAAAAACGGCTAGGCCGTCTTTTCGGGGGTGACTTAATTTCCTCTCCCACCTAGAGTGGCCCATACACACGTACCTCGCCATGAGGCCACTACTATTGGCCGATCAAAGTGGCTGGTAACTGCATTTGGGGAGCTTCCATTGCCCAAAGAGACTGCCTAAAGGTGAGGGGACATGGGCAGCCATGCCTCATTCTGAAGCGGCTGGGGACTCTGCCTTCAAGGGAACTTTCATCTGCCGAAAGAAGTAGCCTTGCAGCAAGTGTGTGTGTGTGTGTGTGTGTGTGTGTGTGCACTCACCCCAAGGCCGCTTCTACCAGCCGATCGAAGTGGCTGGTGACTGCACTTGGGAAGCTTCCAGCGCCCAAAGGAGACTGCCTAAAGGCAAGGGGACAGGGGTAGCCATGCCACACCCTGAAGTGGCTGGACACTCTGCCTTCAGGGAGCTTCTATCGGCTATCGGGGTATTCTAGCCTAGGTTACCTGCAAGGCACTCCTAAAGGCAAGTTTTCTCCCCATCCCCCCTCGCCCTTCCCCCATCCATGTCTCCTCACCTCATGTAGTTCTAAGAAACAATGTGAGAAATGGCGGGGAAACGCATGGTTGAAATAGGCCTAAATTTTGGGGGGCAGGGCTTAATTTCACCTCATGCCTAGAAATCATGCTGGGCTTTCCTATTAGTGGAAGCCATATTGTTGGAGAAACACGGTATGTATGTATGTATGTGTGTGTGTATGTATGCATGTATATGCTATGTATATCTATATGCACTGCATATAGTTTATTATATTAAAATTATATTAAAATGTCAATTTCATCAGAAGTTAAAAAATGGCATGTATGTTTGGCAAAATGTGTATAGATTTCTCCTCATTCATAGAAAGCATATGCAATTGCTTCATGAAGGCAAAAGTACAAATGTATAAAAAGATACTGGTCATGTAATATACTAAGTAAAGGTTTTCAGTACTTGTCATGCAAATAGAAAAATTTAGTTAACACTGAAACAATAGAAAGGTTAGTCTCAGCTACAAGCAACTCCAACAGTTATGTTAACTAACAGATAACACATAATCGGAGTTGGAAGGGACCTTGTAGGTCATCTAGTCCAACCTCCGCCCAAGCAAGGGACTACACCATTTCTGACAGAGGGAGTCCAATCTCTTTTTGAAAGTCTCAAGTGATGGAGCTCCCACAACTTCAGAGAGCAAGCTGTTCCATTGGTTGATTCTTCTCACTGTCAGAAAGTTTCTCCTTATTTCCAGATTAAATCTCACCTTATTCAATTTCCATCCATTATTTCTTATCTGGCCTTTGGGTGCTTTAGAACAGGGGTCTCCAACCAGCCACTTTAAGACTTGTAGACTTCAACTCCCAGAATTCCTCAGCCAGCAAAGTTTAGGAATTCTGCAAAGCTGGCTGAGACCGTTGCTTTCGAGGATAGTTTGACCCCTTCCTATCTGTGGCAGCCCCTAAAATATTGGAACACTACTATCATGTCTCCCCTGGCCCTTCTCTTCACTAGACTAACCATGCCCAGTTCTTGTTACCGTTTTTCATATGTTTTAGTCTCCAGTCCCCTAATTATCCTGGTTGCTCTTCTCTGTACTTTTTCTAGAGTCTCGTCATCTTTTTATAGTGTAGTGACCAAAATAGGATGCAGTACTCTAAATGTTCATATATAGGAGTAGGAACTCCAGTGATACCACATTCATTTTAGAGTCAGATCAAGCTAGATCAATTCTAAGTTAAAGGATCTTAGAAAACAGAAGGTCAAGCAGAAATTTCTGCATTTGGGAAATTCTTAATTTTAGCTCACTTTAGTTCTTCCCACAGATGTCTTGGAAGGAAAATATAGGAAAATCCCATATGAAACCTGATGCTGCCCTGTGCTGGGAGTACCATAGAAACTCCAGCCCGTGTTCTTCCATATTGCCATTTGTCACAAGTTGATTGTCCCTCTTTTATTGAAACTTTCAGTGCACTAGTTTTTATTTGCACTAGTTTTTATTTGCACTATAATTCAATAATTATAATTATAATTAAATAAACAAGATAGATTGTACTTTTATTGGTCAATGACCAAAATAAAGTTCCCTTTGTCTTTGTACTGCTCCTCATATAAATAGGAATTTTAGATCTTTTTTAACTGTTTTTAAGTATTACGATTGTTTGAAAAGGTTTAACTGGTTAGGGAAAAATCCCTAGTCAGATTGTGTGCTTCACTGAATGTCAGAGCTTAATGTTTGGTATGTTTTCCAAATGCATCCTATATGATTCCAGTCATACAGTTTCATTTTTTTCTTCAATCAAATTCTTCATTCCCAAATGTTTTGGAGTTGGCAAACTTTTCCTTTTGTGACAAAGTTAGAGAAAAACTTTATTGTGACAATTATTTTATGAAGATCAAAGCTCTATAAGCAATAATGCACTATGGGCTTATGGATAATAACTCTAGTAGGAAATTTTTGTAGATCAGATTCTAGGAATATATAGCATATATTTTTCTGATGAAGGAGAATGTTTCTATCTCAGGGTTGAAATTAGGAATACTTTGTGCTTTCTGAGCTTGCTGTTTTCTTGCAGGTGTTTCATGAGACAAACTAGGTAACATCATCAATGGTCTTTTTGTGTGCCTATGGACATTTTTTTTCCAATTGGCATGATATCTGAAGATTTGACACCCACATCTAGTACCAATAAAGGAGAATATTTGTAGCTCAGGATTACAATGAAGGATTCTTAGTCATCTCTGAGCTTGATTGTTTTCTTGCAGACATTTCATTACCCACAATGTTATCTAGTTTGGGTAATGAAACATCTGAAAAAAAAGAACTCAAAAAGCATCAAGATCCCTCATATATTTTTCTTGGTTTTACATCTAATTTCCACTCTGAAAAGCAATTGCCGATCAAAAATCCTGGCAATTGAATAACCAAACAACAGCCACAACAAAGTTTAGAATAGTAAAAGAATGGTGATGATATAGCCAAAAGCCTGGCAAAGTGTCCTATTTAATTTGATTGTGTCTTTTCATGAGAATTAGTTGGTCACAATGCTTGCATATAATGTGTCCATTTTCTGAATGACCAGAAAATACCTGAAAGGAAATAAAAGTCTGTCTCCTATCTCAGATGAAGAAATGGCAATTTAGAATTCTTAGAGTGAATAACAAATTAATCAATAAGCAAAGAGTCAAAGACAACTAAATGGGAGTTCTGCAAGTCATATCAACAGGCATTAGTAGCTATAGGAATGATAGATTTTACTTTCATTTATTTGTAATATATGTGGTATTTGTAATATAAAAATGCCATTTGTAGCAATGTTTGTAAATATTATAATAAGCTAATATTGCTCTTCTGTCAAAGAGTATTAATTTTGACAAAGAGTCAAAATTAAGTAATGAATTTGCATTCAACACCTAAAATGTATAAATCTTCAAACAAATAAGCCAAATGATATTCTGTTTTATCTGCGCATTAAGCTATTCGCTACCTAACAAAAAATACATTTATTTTTAATGGTGTCTTTAATCTTACTTTCATATCAATCCCAGTTATTTTCCTTCTTTTCGTAAGTCCTACAAATGCATGTAATATGTGCATAATGTCCGTGTCTATTAAATGCTTGCATAAGCAGATAACCATGGGAATATTTACTTCCTTATGTAATATAGTTGGGTTGCACAAACTAAATGCATAAACTTTAATTGGCATGTCTAAAATTAATAGATACAATTTAGCTAAAATTAAGTTTTTGAAGTTGAATATTCCAGCAAACTATATTCATTTTGTCTCTGGACTTTGAAATTTTGTTTCTATCAAGTTGACTGAAGAATATGATGTACCCAAAACAGACTATATGCTTAGGTGACAAAGAATTAATAAGAAACTTCTAATATTCTAGTGATAGCATTAATATGGAATTTTTAGAAAATAGTATTGTAGTGATGTCAGACAATGGGAACTTATTTCAGTGCTTAAAATGGCATGTTATCTCTAAATACATGTTAAGTGTAGCCTAACCAACATTTTTTAAAAAGATATGCTAATATGCAGAAGGTGTTCTTCATTGCTTTTGCATAAATCATCATTTGTTATAAATAAATGACACTGAATGTGTTCCTCGTATTTTTTTTTTATCATGCCATGCAGGAAATGCTGACTTTCTGACCTGTAGAGGGGAATACTTTGCTTTGGTGTTTTATTTGTACATCTCAGTTCTCTTCAAATTATTTCTGAAGGTACCACATCTTGAAGTTCGCATACTGAGTTTATCTAAAAGAAAGGTTTTGGCTCTTTTGTGAATCTTCCCTGAGCCTTCCTAAAATTGTTTTTTCACCATTGCAGTGATCTGAAAAGCATCTTATTTCTTTCTAGTTACAATTAATTTCCTATTAGAAATTCTAAACTTCCTTTGTTTTCTTGAAAGGAATCATAACATCATTAAAAAAAAGGTTATTCCTACACTTTATGCTGAACAACTTCAAACAAAAAATCTGAATGACACAGAAAGCAGTTAATTGTTCATTGTTCATTAAAAGGTCGTTAGTTTGTATGGCTGTTCTTAACTAATGAAGACCAGTTAGAGGGTAATAATGCCCTTCTAGATTAAAGCAAAATGTTAAAGAAGTTTTTATTCAGGAACTTTATGAAACAGTCGTATCCTTTTCTTCCTTCAAGCAGTTCTATATTAGAGATTTTGAAGAAAAGACTAGAGCTTTGTCCTATGCTTATTCAGCAGTTCTGGTTTCTGCTGTTCTGCTCTTTTCTTGAGTTGCCTTCTAAAGCTGTCAAATATGTTTCCTGTCTGCTAGAATCATATCTTCCCAACAATATGATAAATATATTGCTCTGGGTGGAATGTAACAAAGTTATAAGAATCAAAAAAGGAAGTTATTGCACAAGTGAGATAATGAGTGAGGAAGGAACCATAAAGCTCAAATTAATTGATTTAGGCAACTTATCTGGAAAATTCTCTGTCACAATATAGATCGCTCACACATTTCCATAAAGAAGTTGGATAGAAATTTATCTCCAATATTTCTTTGGTGGCCAAAATTACTGTAAGAAATTTCTATTTGGAAATATTGGCATGGTTTTGCTACTTATGATCTTGCTCACTAATTGTGTTGCTATTGGAGGTTGCATTTTATGCTGAGTAAAACTGAAGATGTGGAGTAAAGCTTAAGCAAGTGGGATCCAGGCCAATTTTTCTATTTTTCTAAGTACTATTGTTGCAAAGAAGGACAAGTGGAAATTCAACTGTGCTGAAGCAATCTTTCATGCAATTGGCATGCAGGCAATGACATGCTCAAAGGAAAGAATGTGGCATATATTCAAATTATACACTTCAAAATGATTAATATGCTTTATAATGGAAATCTAATGGTTGGTCATAAAAAACCCTTTAAGATTTTCATTGTTATTTGGATTGTGACATAAGATGCAACACAGAATATATGACTTGACTTTGAAATATCATTTCCAGCAGTGGAAATATTCACTAGTTATGGGATTTTTTTTAATCTGCATTTGCAAATTGCCAGCTCTTTCAGAAGAAATATGACCAAAATTCAACAAAAATAAGTAAACATATATTTAGAGTTAAACTGGGACACCTGATTAAGCTTTGGTATGCCCAGAAATGTTTAAACTCTCAAAGATCCATAAATAAAGTAAATAAAAATAAAAATCAATAATTAAATTGGCTAAGCTTCAAACAAAAGTTTTCTCTTCTTGTGGTCATTTGTCCCATTATGGGTGGTCTGGTAATAAGGGCAGGAGGAAGTTGTTAGTAGTTAACGTTTTATTTACATGTTGAGATTTCTTTACATGCTGTCAAAAGTGTTTATAGTTTTGGAGTCTTTTAGGCAAAAACATATACTTTACTATTCCTTAACTACAGATATTGGTTACTATGTATGTGTATACTCAACATAAAAGTAGCATCTAATGAAAAGCGAATGAGATTGTATAAATTTGTCCCTCCAGTTTGTAATAAGCTATTTCTTTTACATGTTGGGCATCCCTCTTCATTTAGAGGTTTAGAAAATTAAAACTTTCTGTATGGATAGAAGGAGAAAAAAACAGTCAGTCATTCAGTCAGTCATTCAGAAATTGGGTTGTTCAAGTTTTCAATTCATTGCCGACTCCAGCACGAGTCCAGGCTCTACTAAAAAAAATAATATCCTCAAAATTTCTCTCATCCATACACATACAGTAGTATGCAAAAGCAATTGTGCGAAAATGCTGTACATTAAAAATGCTTCCAAAAATAGAAGTGTTGCTACTTTATTTTTATAATTAACAATAAATGAAAAGAAGAAAAAACCAAATCAAATCAATATTTGATGTGACTATCCATATCCTTCATTTTCAGTAACCACCTATATACACTATTTAATATCAATCTATCATCTATCTACTTATTCAGAGTTGTTTCAAAGTCAGTGACATACTACATTAAGGGATAGGGAACAGAGTTTGGATCTTATCTTGCATTCATTTGGAAACATCCAGAGAGATAGAAACTATTTCATCAGAAAGTTGACTTCATATGGAGAAATTTTAAATTAATTTTAGAATTTTACCAGGCAAGAGAAAATTTAAGTATTCTATGTGTAAAAACAGCAGAACACTAAAATGTAGGCAATAGATTCTATGGTGCCTGTATCACGCTAGATATAATCAAGCAGCATCTGGAGTATGTTACTTATTTTGAACTGAAACATATCTGACAATCTCACAGTGAAAAATAAACTTTGTACTTCTTTGTCTTCCTCTTCAATAAATTCATATTTATAATATTATTATTACTGCATTGCTTGAATTGTCTATGAACATAACTTTAGGGGAAGGGCGATCTCCAACCTAAGTATGTTCTCTTTAATTTGCTCAAAATTTGAAGCCAGAGGAGTTGAATAATAGTGAATTTCCTTACTGTGGCTCATTTCTTTGGAGAGACATAAAGTAACTCCTTGAATGTAAACATCTCCCACACAAAAAGCAAATTAATCTGTTTATATATCGCTTTTCCAATGGTGAAGCAAAAATTCAAATTTATATTTAGTTCAAACAGAGAAGAGAATTCATGAGTATTTTTATTTTTAACACCATTATATTACCTTTGAATTCATCATATATTCACAGGATTTATGCCTCTCTTATCTTCCTTATCAAAAAGAACAACTGAATTCACTGACCTTGACAGATAATTAATGTTTCGGAAACATTTGGTTCATATCACAAGGCCCATAATTTTGGGTTAAAGCTGACATTGCTATTTTTCCAAACACAAAGAGGATGAAAAGAAAAGCTAAAAGTTTCAAGGAAATGACTCTCTCTCCTCACTTTCCTGGAAGAATTGGAATATCTTCTGATTACTGTTTAATTTCTAGGTTAGGCAAAAAATGAACAGACCTAGTTCTTAGTGGACGTATATATAAATTATCCTACTGAATTAGC
Source organism: Laticauda colubrina (assembly GCA_015471245.1). Classification (NCBI taxonomy): domain Eukaryota; kingdom Metazoa; phylum Chordata; class Lepidosauria; order Squamata; family Elapidae; genus Laticauda; species Laticauda colubrina. The sequence goes on from BLBF01000039.1 coordinate 6,531,025, forward strand.
CCAAGACTCTCTTAGTCCAGCAACATATTTCTCATAGTACAGGTAGTCCTTGACTCATGATGGCAATTGGGATTAGAATAAAGTATGACTATATAATCAATCCCTACAGTCCTGGTTGCCATTGTTAATTAAATCCATAGTGAAGGATTATGCAACACAGCTTCCAGCTATTTCCCCACAACCAAAATCACGAGGCAGGTAAGTGGCTGCTATTGGATTATGGACTGAAAAAATAATGGTTATGCAGAAGGGTGTGGAGCATGTGATGTTCAAGAGTATAGGGCATGGATTGGAACAAGGGAACAAGGGAGTGCAAGGATACAGTGCATACCAGAGAGGGTGTGCAAGGTATAGGAAGTGCATGATTGCTAGTGTGATGGGAGTATAGAGGGACTAAGGCAGGGTGCTCAAGTAGGAGAGATTTGTCTTAGGAATTTGCCACCTTCTCTGCTAGCTACCCCACTGACTTTCTGGAAAAGTCAGAAGAGAATGTTGTAAACGGCGATCATTTGATCACAGGATGCTGAAACTGGTCAGAAATGCAAACTGGTTGCCAGATCACAATCATATAACTACATGGGTGCTGTGATAGCCAAAACCCCAACAATACATTGTAATCACCATTCATTCAGCAACTTTAAATGACTGGTGAACAAATGGTCATAGTTTGAAGGCTACCTGTAACTAATCAGATGTCTCCGGAATTCTTCAAACAGGAGATAAGGGAACATAATAGCATCTCCTGGCATTGTTCCCCTTCATGAGGTATACTATCCCAGACTAAGAAATAACATCAAGACTAATAGTCCCTGATAGATCTGTCTTCCATGGATTTATCCAATAACTTTTTAAAGACTTGTGGTAATTGTTTACCACAAATCTTTAAGGTTAACTGTTGAAGTCCAATACTTTTATGGAAAAAGTAATTGAGGAAAAATGCCTATCTGTCAAACATATGCAAAATATAATTCATATGGTTGTTTGAAATTATTCTGTGGATTACTATTTTTCATCCAAAGTCACAAATGCTATTGTATATTGGTAATTTATTTCAGTATTTGGAGTTTACCAGTTTATTGGTATTGATTGAGATCTCTGACTGCAATAGACACTTATAGAACAGAGAAAGAAATATATTAATACATAAAGGGTTATTTAAAAGGAGATTCAATCCCTTGTTCTCTCAATAGTCTTTTCATGTATTCTTAAATCCAAACTTTTTATGCTGAGAAAACTGGTATAATAATGCATATAGAGAAGTTCCACAAATTCAAAACACACATCAGAAAGTCAGTTTTAAACAAAGTTTAAAAGTAGCAACCTTTTTAGTCATATTAAATCTTATCTCTTAAGTAATGTTAATGATTACAAGCTGTATTTCTTCTGAATATCAGAATCATCTCATGATTAAAGACGTGAAAAAATATCTTCAATATTTTACTGAACTGGAAGAGTTTACTTGGCAGCCCCACTATGGAAAAAGAGAATAAATAGTTGTTCTTAAACCTTCATATTATTCTCGACAAGAATGAGAATGAATACTAGCTGTGTCTTTATTGTAAGGTTACTTGCAACTCTGAAAGAATTCCTTCCCGCTTCTCATTAAAGTATCTGGAAAACTAGCGAGGGTTCCTTCTGAAGCACTTTCCCTGCCCTTTCAGCTTCTGAGGATTGAGATAATTTTTGTATGACAGTGGTCCAGGTCGTAGCTCTTCCTCCTGCCTCCCAAACATTCCTACATTACTTATAGAATAGAATTCTTTATTGGCCAAGTGTGATTGTACACACAAGGAATTTGTCTTGGTACAAATGCTCTCTGTGTACATAAAAGAAAAGATACATTCATCAAGAGTCAAGAATCATAAGGTACAACACTTAATAATAGCCATAGGGTAAAATCAGCAATCAAATCATACTAGGAAACAGTCAATATAAATCATTAGGATACAAGGAACAAAGTTATACTACAGTAATTAAGGGGGAAAATAGAAATTAACAATGTTCATACTGCAGATATGTAAAGTAGGATCCCTGAGGGCCAATGATGAATTACTGCTTTTAATTTATTTGTAAATGTCTTGGTTTGGGGATGACTATGGAAATAACTACATTTGGTGATGGCAACAAATTCCTCAGGATGGTCAAAAATTAAGAGATGATGAAAACTTACAAAAAATATCTTAAGTAAATATTCATCTCGGGTTTCAGACACCCGGCCATAAAATGGGAATCCATGAATTCTAGTCCCACTTTAGCCATGAAAGCCAGATGGGCGACTCTGGGCCAGTTACTGTCACATAGCCCAAATCACCTCACAGGATTGTTTTGGGGAAAATAGGAGGAGAAAGGTGTGACAGATATGTTTTTCTCCTTGAGTTATTTGTAAAAATAAATTAATAAATGTGGGATATAAATAATTAAATAAGGTTATAAAAACAAGTGGAGTTCAGTGAAAACAAATATCAAATGAGTCTAAAAAGTCACATATATTATAAAGACTAAAGAGTCTCAACTGACCCATTTTTAAGACAAATTTCACACTTTCACACACACGTAGGAATTTTTAGTGAAACACAAAACACAACTATGATATTTTAATGTTCTTTAAAAAAGTCTAAGTTAAAGCCATACTTGGTGTACAATTTTATTCTCTACATTTTATAAAATAAATTCTAAAGCTATATAACCCATAAGGAGTGAGGGAGCAAAGAAGGCCAGGAGAAATGATTGGAAGGATAGAAGAATGTGCAAAATGTATAAAGTGACTATAAAGTAGACTGGAGTGATTGGTACTAGCAAAAAAGAAATCAGCATAAGTAAATGAATAAGCAAGATTTCTAAATTATATAGATACTGGATTGTTGTTAGTTTTGTGATAAAAGAAACTAGAAGAGCTATTTGGCTTTGTTAGGGCTTATAACTTTCATTTCATTGAAGGAAGCTATATGGAAGCATGCATAGTTTATTTAAGAACTATTAGTATCTGTTTAGATATCTTTCATCTGTACATGTTGAAGGAAGATGTTCATTAGTCCATGGTAGCAAAACATAAGAAAAGTAGATTAGAGCAGCTGGGACCTCCATCTTTACTTCTTTATTTGCAAAAGACTCCAACTTATTCAATATCTATGTTTTTGTGAATGTGTGCTGACTATAACAAATGTTGCTGATAGAGATTTCTCGGGCACAGCTAGTGATATTTTTGCTTTGGGGGAGTAAATTGCATTTTCAAGGCCTTTTTAAGACATTGGTAGATTCAAGCTTATCAACTTTATGATGAAAGATTGGGGAAATTAATGAAGGATGCAGTATGATGAGAGGATCTGAATGTGAGCAGGCTATCATTTGGAAGGGCCAAGCAAAGCTGTTGGGGAAAATGCCAATGGAAGAAAGAAAAAGAAGTAAAGAAATATGAATCAAAGTAGATAAACTATTGAAAGAGAAAGTAAAATTTTGGTATGAAAAATATTAGAAAATAGATAAATCTTCCAGCATCATAATGAAAAGTATGCATGAGGAAAGAGGTTGTGAAACCTGTTTGGCATGAAGTGCAAAAATATATGTGACAAAATGCTACAAAATTAGATAGGGTTATGCTAGTGGGAAGTATGGAATAGGATGTCTGATGGAATTATTGAAGTAGAAAAATACATATAAGAGAAAGGTTAATGCAAAAAAATTAGAATGTGAGAAAGACCATATATAATGTGCGTAGATAGAAAAAGGCAATGGCAAAGAATATAATTTTAAAATTAACGAAACTATTGGGATTAAAAAACAAATGGTTTTAGAAATGGGGGAAAGTGAAAGAAGTAGTTTTGTTTGTCAGCCCTTTTGAGGTAGCCCAGGTCAAGAAATATACTTCAGGGAATCCAGTAGTACTTTATTTTTGTTGGGATATAGTAACAGAATTTGAACTTTCACTGACTTTTTAAGGATAACAAGGTCAAAGTGGGACTGTTCTGTTTGTCATGCTTTTTACTTCTCAAAACTTAATAATATTTTTTCTTCTCTCATCCCTTTCACAAGGCCAGAACTAAATTTCTCGATGCTTGTTTCTTGCCTAATAGAGTGAATAGAATTTAAAGTAAATACAATGAAATTAATTGAATGAAATGTCTGAAATGATGCTAGAATAATTATTTTGTGTAGCGATGATGGTTCTATGTCAAAGAGTAGGACTGAATTAAAAGTTATGTGTGTTAGAATCCAAGAAAATAATTTCATAAAGATAAGAATATTGACCTATAGTATAGCTTCAGGAATAGAAATGATTTAAAATATGGGATGTAGTTTTCTTATGAATTAGCTGTGTGATTTAGCAGGTGTATAAAGACTTCATTTCCAAAATAGACCTTATAGTTTTCTGTTCAAAGAGAAAAGTATCAATAGATAATACAAAACCACAGGGGATTAGTTTGCTAAGCTATCCAAAGACAACATTTGCTAGAATTCTGAAACAATAAGCAATAAAGCTTATTCTTAATTTTTATTCTTAATTCTCTAGCAATAAAACAAAGTTGTGTGAGATGCTCTTGGTTGTTTAACTATGGACAAATATATAGTGCCTGCTTGAGTGATATCAGAGATGCCCAGTTGACAACATGAATGAGCACATACTTTGGTAGGCAGATAGTATGCAATTGTTGGCTAAGAATTAAAATAATTTACAGTGGATGTTAGATATATTACGTGATAAAGGTATTTGAAGATAGAAAAATGGATAGAACAATACCAAAATATGCAAATAGCCTGTTGCAAGGAACAAATATTTGTCAAAAGAAGCAAAGGTGTCTTCTGGTCTCTTTATTGTATGGAAATGAATGTCAAGTATGTCTGAAAAAGAAAAGATAAATATAGCATGAATTGTTTACTTGGAAATGTGTAATAAAACAAGAAGAGCTAACAATGCGTGAATGGATGACTGTAGTCTGAATACAAAACAGGGAACCAGTATGAAAGAAGTGACAGGAATTGTTTCAATATACAGGGAATATTGGAAGAATTTATTTACTCAATTTCTTTGTTTACATATTTAATGATAATTTTTGAAAATGGAAAGTTTTTTTGAATGGAATATTGTTTTTCATATACTTTATGTGGTAAAAGTACCAGAATATACATTGTTCTGATAGCCTCCAAACTTATCCTTTTGAAGCATTTTATTTTTCTTGATGTATTTATTTATGTCCCACATTTGTTATATTTACAAATAATTCAAGGTGGTGAACAGCACATTTCTCCTCCTATTTTCTTCCTATTTTGTCCACGACAACAATCCAATGATGTGATTTAAGAGATAATGACTGGCCCAAAGTCATCCACCTGGCTTTCATGGCTAAAGTGGGATTAGAACTCACAGACTTGCACTTTCTAGCCCAGCACCTTAATCATAGACTATAATATCTCAAATTATTCTGAGTCAAAGGTGTGATTAGTAAAACCAGATGACCCAAACTGTACATTTAGCAATATATTTTTATTGTACTATGAGCTTTGAAAAAGAGATACTATCCCTTCTCTCTCTCTCTCTCTCTCTCTCTCTCTCTCTCTCTCACACACACACACACACACACACACACACACACACACAATATAATAAGGAAAAAATATTAGCTATTTTTTCACCCATTAGACTGGCTGATATCACTATTGTTACCTGATGGTGATTTATACAATTCCTAAATAATAGTCAAACACAGAGTGGCCTGGAGTGGTTTTTGTAGAAAACAAATGACAAAGAAGTATTTCAGTGTTTGGCTGTTTGTTTGTTTTTATAGCCATTCACCACTATTGACTTATATCTTAAATTCCAATGCAGAAGTAATGTAATGAAATAAAGTTTAAGGCAAGTTAAAATTTGAATGAGAGAGCACCAGGAAACTGCAAGCCTTTCCTCAGGGGTGGGATTCTACTGGTTCTGTCCAGCTCTGTAGAACCACTAGCTCTGAAGAGCAGCAGACACAGAACCAGTTCTGTGTCTGCTGCTGTTTGGCCCATCCAGCTGCCCAGGCTCTTACCTGACCTTTATTTTCTGCTCTTTCAACCTCAGCTGCTTTGCACAACACAGCTGCAGTTGAAAAAGCCAGAAAAAAAGTGCTTTTTCAAACGCTGCACACCTGCATGCAGCACTGCTCATCTGTCCAGGCAGCAAGCCAACAATGTTTTACCCATGCAAAATATAAATCACTGAACCAGTAGTTACACCAGTTGGATCCCACCCCTGCCTTTCCTCCATTTTATAGTCCAGTTACTTAGGAAGGAATCAGCCCAAGTTTATTCTTACTTAAAAGCCCTGTCACACTGCCCAACGGATGCAAAACGGACACAACAGACGAGCAAAATGTTCCATCCGTTGTTATCCGCTCTCAAAAGGGGCAAAAATTTGCATAACCAGAGCGGATAACACGGACAGGGGAAGGACGCAGGGCGGATGGAAAGCGGATGCGGAATGGAAGCCCAGTGGATGGAAGCAGATGGGAGCGGATGGCACATCTGCTAGGCTTCCGGGGGACCTCAGCAAAGCGGACGCGGAATGGATACAGCGGATGCACAGCGGATGCACAGTGGATGCACAGCAGATGAAGCGGATGCACAGCGGAAGCCTGGTGCTTCAAAAGGATAAGTTTGGAGCCTATCAGAACAATGTATATTCTGGTACTTTTACCACATAAAGTATATGAAAAACAATATTCCATTCAAAAAAACTTTCCATTTTCAAAAATTATCATTAAATATGTAAACATCCGTTCCACGTCCGTTCTGCTTCCTCCCTGCGTCCGTTTACTGCTGGAGCGGATGGAGTTGCGTGGATGCACAGTGGATGCCTAGCGGATATAGCGGATGCGTAACGGATGCAGAACAGATGCCTAGCGGATGCCTAAAGGGTGCAGAATGGATGCATTGGATACATTTTCCACTTAAAAGTTTTGAGCAGCTCAAAACTTTCTGAGCGGATGAAACGTCAATAAATGGATGCTGGACGGATATAGAGTAAGCAAAACGGAGGCAGTGAGTACAGAACGGATACATCGCGTTAACCAACAGATCGCAAGCTTTTTTTTCCGTTTTACATCCTCTTTGTATCCGTTGGTGCAGTGTGACAGGGGCTTAAGATAAGTTTTTACTCTGTTTGTTTACATAATACATTTTAAATATTTGCTTAAACTATTTTCCTGGCATTCAGAAGGGAGAAAGCATCCTTCTGCACCCAGAGTGACACACTCTTGGGTGACTGTAGTCTTTTCCTACATAAGAAGGCACAACTATCTTGTTTGTCAGTCTATGGTTCTTCTAATAGTGTTAGTTTTAGGGATATGATGAGTTAGTGTGAGTCACTGACCTGTTGCTAAAATTTAAGGCCCGGTCCCACTGCACTTACGGATGCAAAGAGGATGTAAAACGTTAAAAAAAGCTTGACATCCGTTGGAAAACGCTATGCATTCGTTGTGTACTCACTGTATATGTGTTTCATACGCTCTATCCAGCGAGCATCCATCCACTGCAATTTCATCCATGCAAGAAGTTTTGAGCTGCACAAAACTTTGGGAACGGATGAACTTTCCACCACGTATGGTCTACATCCGTGATATATATGGGCAACAAACGTTCTATGTCTGTTATCATCCATTAAACGTCCGCTGTATCCTCTCTGCATCCTCTGGCCATCCCCTCAACTCACATCCACTGCAGCTGAAAATTGAAAGAGGGAGGAAACAAAAGGTACACGGAACTTCTATATAGCGTTAGTAGCACGGAAATAGAAAGGATGTAAGCATATGCATCTCGTATATAAAGTATTCAAAATGGACAAAACGTTTGTATCTGGGATGTATCTCGTATATTTAGGATGTCTGCATCCTAAATCCTATGTCGAGAGTATGTAGAAGGCCCCATAGCGGACAACCGATATTTTCGATAAAAAGGGGGAGAAAATCATCTGGATCGCTGGGATGGTGGACCATACAGTCCCACTATGGTTGCACTGGAGGTTTATCTATCCCACAACTATCCTTATCTATTCCACAAACAAGCAAAGGCTTAACCATTTTATCAAAGTTTTCACCAACACTTTATTAAGTAAAAAAAATGAACAAAGTGTCTTAAGCAAAGATAACCTTTATTAACTTTCTTAGGTAAACTTTATGACTTTATTAAATAAGCAAAATGAACCAAGCAAAGTGTCTTAAGTGTCTTAAGCAAAGATAACCTTTATTAACTTTCTTAACTTTATGACTTTATAAAAAAAAGCAAAATGAACCAAGTAAACTGTATTAAGTGTGTTAAGCAAAGATAACCTTTATTAACTTTCTTTGATAAACTTTATGACTTTATTAAAAAAGCAAAATGAACCAAGTAAAGTGTCTTAAGCCAAGATAAACTTAACAAGTACAACTCAGTCTCTGACAGAGTGACTGACTATTCTCAGTCACTCTGAGTCATGTCCCTGGTCTCAGCTGTTAAGCGGGCAGGGGCTGTGGAGGTGGCTGTGGCTTGAGTGCTGGTCTGAGGCACCATTGGGGTGCTTGGCCCCGAGGGTACAACAGGGAATGGTGTGTTCAGGAAGCTATCCGAGAGCTGACTCAGTCCCGTGAGGTTGAGAGGCCCTTCATCAAGGACTTGAGATGTCAGGCCCAATACTGATGACAGATTGTCCATTGATGGGCTTGGCTGTGGGGTGGAGGAAGGAGGAGTGTAGTGGGGCTGTCTGCTCTGCAGCTGGGTGAGGACTGGCGTCTGTGACGTCCAATGAACCTGGGCCTAGACTAGGAAGTTCTGCTTCTGCTGAGGAAAGTCCTGATAGTCGTAGCCTTGGTAGGTGAGGGGCTGTTGAAAGTCGTGGAAGGGCTATGACATCGCCTGGGGTGGAGGAGCAGACCTGGACTGGGTCAGAGTAGGTTCAGCTGGGCCTTGAGGGTTGTGCAGAAGTGCTGTGATCTTCTGCTTCATCACCTGGTACTTGGCTTCGGGCAGGTCCCTGAGGGTGTGGCTCACGTAGGTGATGAAGGGCCTTCAGCAGCAGGGCTTTGAGGGCCTTGGGGCTGGTCCACCACAGCAGCAGCAGCAGCTTCAGAGTCAGTGCCAAGGGGTGGGATACTGGTTCTGGCCTTCTTGCCAGGGCTGGAACGAGTAGGCACAGGCTTCCTCTTCTTGCCTGACTGACGAACCATGGTGTTCCTGCTAGATGTATGTGGCAGCATGTTTTTCCCCTGTATGCTGACTGCATGTGTGCTGCATCCTTTTATATCCGTGGAGCTGATGCAATTCATACTCCCTGCATGCACAGTGAATGCTTTGCATCCGATATACATCCGAGCGGCATCCCCTTTTTTCCTATAGGCGTCCGTGATGCATCCACTTCATCTGCTATGCATCCACCCCTTCCTCTATGCGTCCACTTCACAATTCTCCCCTGGAACCCCTTCGGATGTGTCATCCGCTTCCATCTGCTTCCATTCTCTTGGCTTCCTGTGAACATCCATTTAACATCCCCGCTACATACTACCCACGTCCGTTCTTTTCCATTCTTTTCCATTCTGTTTATGCAAAAATTCACCACTTTTTGGAGCGGATGACAACGGATGGAGCCACCCCCGAAATTTTGCTCCTCTGCTGTGTCCTTTATGCATATGTTTTGCATCCGACGGTCAGTGGGAACGGGCCTTTAGGAAGAGAAATGCATTGGGAAAGTAACAGATTTTTGTTTACCTTTGAGATTCAGATTCAGTCAGCAAAATCGTGGTATTCAAATAAAGTTGCTACTGGTTCAGTGAGCGTGGCTTGGTGGGCACGCTTTGCACACGTGCATACACTTTGCATGCATGCACGTGACAAACATGCATTTTGCGCGGGCACAGAGGCATTTATGCAGGTACAGAGGCATTCTAACTCACCTCCTGCAAGCCTCCACAATGCTGGTCGCTGCAGCAGCTGCCATGCGGCTCTATTCTATGCTGCGCAAAGCAGCTGCGCTTCGAATTCTGGCCATAAAAGTGAGTATGGGAGGCCAGGCGGGCAGATGGGCCAAACACAAAGCAGCGGAGAGAACCGGTTCTGTCTCCGCTGCTCATCGCTGCTACCGGCTCTCCAGAACCAGGCAGAACCAGTCGAATGCCACCACTGAATCAGCAGATTCATTCATTTGTTTGTTCATTTCATCATTTGCTCATCCATCTATCCAATATATTTCTTTCCCTCAGCATTCAAAATGATTCTTGGTGGCTTACATAGAAATAATTTAAAACATTGTCTGGAATGGTATCAGGTTTTCTGCTTGAGGAGGGAGTTGGACTAGAAGACCTTCAACACCCTTTCCAACCTACTGTTTATTTTGTATGCTCTATATATGAAACACATTTAAAACAGTACTAGAATTTCATACCTGACAAGAATACCAAAACAACAAAAACCCAAAAGAAGTACAAAAAAGAAGTAACAATGAAAAAATAGTGGCATCACAATGGGCTTTGATGTTCTTGGGCCACCATTTCACAAGGATCACTATTGAATACCAACATAGTTGCTTAACCATGTAAAGCCAGAATTTCTAAAGAATTTGACCTGCCATTAAATTGAACATACATATAAGAATCTGGATCATGTTTCTTCATTTAGAAGGATAAATAGCTGCTAGCACTTTACATAACTTCTGTTCTGTTCTGTAGATAGAAATACTAGAGACCGGTGTTCATCAACAAATCTTTTATTTAACTAGCTCAGTAACTTCATAACAGAACATTGCCGGAGCTGCGGTAGCCCTTTTGATAGTGGCTGCTCACAGCTTGCGGCCAATGACAGTTCTTTAAGTTTTCCCTCCATCAGGCAGCCAATTGCAATAGTACTTTATTAACCAATCCTATTACGGCCTGCTTGGCCAATCAGATTAGGGTATTTGGAGTCTTCTCATTCTTATACATAACACCCCTCCCCTCTTGGTTTCATCCAATGTGCGTAATGTAGTCACGCAAGTAGGTGGGGCTTTTGCAGGTCCTACTTGACCTGCGCAGCTCAGTCTCAGCGTGGTCTTCCATCGGTTTGGTCAGGATCGCCTTTTCTCTGTATCTTCTCCATGGAACCTCCTGGAAGGGTGAGTCAGCCTTGCCGCTCCCACCTGGGTTTCTCGGGCTGATTGAGTGGGCTCTTCCGCTCCCTCCTGGTTCGTCCAGGTTGGTCGAACTGGCCTGGCTGCTTCCTTCCTGAAATGCCTCACCTCACCTCCCTGCTGCCAGTTCTCTACTCTGGAAGTTGTCTATGGGTAAGTGCTCTTTTTGTTTTATTGGGGGTTCTAATTTGGGTTTGTGTTGTATCTTTTGTCGTGTTAATAGTGATTCTTCTCTCCCTTTTTTATTATTTTGTGTTCCCCCCCCCCTTGGTTGGAATGTTTTGAAATGTTTATTGGGGGTGGTATTTGTGGTAGTGCTAGGTCAGTGTTGCGTTCCAATTTCCTAGAGCGAAGCTGGTCGATGTGTCATTTCCATGTTCTTCTGTCTAGCTCAAGTCAGTATGACCAGGGCCCTGTAATTTGTGTAGTTGTGCTTGGAAGTCATAATGGGTCCCCGGTAAGACTTTTGGTGTAGACTAGATCTCCAATGGTAAAGGAGCGATATTTACTTGAGGAATCAGGGAGTGTTTCAGAGGTGTAGGTGGGCTGTAACCTATCTAGGTAGGAACGCAATTTTCTACCCATGAGGAGTTCTGCTGGGCTTTTGTTAGTGGTGGTGCTAGGGGTGATATGCTAAATTGTCAGCAGTTTGTTAAGTCTATCTTAGATGTCCCCAGTGTCCAGTTTCTCTAGGGCTTCTTTTGTATCACGAACCATGCGTTCAGCTCGTCCATTTGACACCAGATGAGCGCTGTTAGGGCATGTTGGATGCCTTGTGCAGCTAGGTATTGCTCGAAAGCTAAGGCAGTAAATTGGGGGTCATTGTCAGATACTACCACATCTGACAGTCCATGTGTAGCAAAGAGTTTGTTCAATTGTTTTATGACTGCTTCAGTAGTTGTGGATGCCATAAGAATAACCTCTCGGCAGTTTGAATAAGCGTCAACAATTATCAAATATGTATTCCCTTTCGCCCTGCAAAATCAATATAGAGTCTCGATGAGGGGCCTCTGGGAGTTTCCCATTCCAGGACTGGTGCAAGAAGGGGGGTAGGTCTTGATTTCTGGCAGTCATGGTATGTTGCTACTCAATGTTCAATGTCTTTGTCCAGCCCTGGCCACCAGACTCCTGGTCAGGGCTTTCATCTTTACGATGCCCGGGTGTCCCTTGTGCAACATGCACAATACTTCCTCCTGAAATTTTTTGGGAATTACCACCCTGTCCTCCCACAGTATACAACCCTTTTCAAGGGACAGTTCAGTCTGCCGGGTGTGAAAAGGTTTAAAAGTCTCACCTCTATTCTCATCTGGCCAGCCTTTACCTACCCAATGCAGAATCCAAGCTGTCAACAGGTCTTTTGTGGTAGCTTTAGTGACGTCTGCTGTGGTTAGTGGCAGATTCGGCCAAGTCTAAATCTGAAGGGTGGAGATGGTGGAAGCTGGGTCATTTTCCTTGTCAGGCAGAGGGGAACGGCTTTAGGCATCCTCATGGGTGTGATTTTTCCTGGGCGATGTATGAGTATGTAATTGTATGCAGGTAGGAAATCTACCATCTCGTCATCCTTGGTGATAGGATGTTCGGGGTTGATTTGTTCCCTGCCAGAATTCCTAGCAGGGGGTTGTGGTCTGTGATTACAGAAAATGTCCTACCATAGAGGTATGCGTGGAATCTCTTGATGCCTGCTATGATGGCGAGGGCTTCTCGGTCAAGTTAGCTGTAGTTCCTTTCAGATTTTGACAGCATTTTAGAATGGAGGGTGATTGGTGCTTCTCTGCCGTCTGGTAGCTTGTGGCTCAGTATGGCACTGATTCCAAAAAGCAATGCATCACAGGTGACCGTCAGTGGCAGGGTGTTGCTGTATTGTATTAAAATGGTTTTGGATGTTAATAAGTCCTTAATGTTTTGGAATGCTACTTGTTCTCAGTGGTCCCAACTTCAGAAAGTTTTTTTATTTAATAGCCAATGTAATGGCCCTGCTATGGTTGCCTTTTGGGGCAGGAAGACATTGTAGAAGTTAATCAGACCTAAGAACGCCTGTAGGTCTGTTTTGTTCTTAGGTCTGTGTGCGTCTTTAATTGCTTTTACTTTTTTTCAGTGGGGTGTATCCCTTTCTCTATAAGATATAGAGAAATATATCTCTATAAGATATAAAGAGAAATATATTCTCTTTTTCTATAAGGTATCCTAAGAATTTGATTTGATTGGTGGCTAGCTGACATTTTTCTTTTTTGACCTAAAGCCCTGCTTCCCTGAATCTTTACAAGACTTCTCTCAGTCTGTCTTCTAATTGGCGTTTGTTTTTTGTGGATACTAATACATTGTCAAAATAGGGAACAACCCCTTTTAGTCCATTTAGAAGGCACTCCATTAGACTTTGGAAGATGTCCGGGGCAACGCTAATGCCAAATTGAAGTCCGTTGCATTTGAATGCCCCTCTGTGCATGACTATAGTCTGTGCTTCTTCAGTTTCAGGGTCAACTGGCAGCTGTTGATATGCTTGCGTGAGATCCAGTTTCACAAAAAAATTTCCTCCCCCTAATGAGTGCAACAGATGTTGAACTACTGGAACAGGGTATGCGCTTTGCTGCAGTACATTGTTGAGGGTGGCCTTATAGTCACCACAGATGTGTACTGACCTATCTGGTTTGACAGGAGTCACAATGGGAGTTTCCCAGCTGGCATGGTCGATTGGCTCTAATACCCTTTGTGCGATGAGTTTGTTAAGCTGCTCATCTATTTTCGGTTTTAGGTCAAAGGGGACGCGTCTGGCTTTGAGTCTGATGGGAGCTACTCTAGGGTCTAGGCTGTATGTTATGGGGTCCCCTTGTACTTGCCTAGGGTCCTGTCAAATACATCTAGGAACTCCTTCAGCAGGCTCTCCTCCCAGTCAGTCTCAGCGACGCTGTTGATTCCTGTCACTCCGATTCCCAGGGGCGTGAACCATTCGATTCCCAACAGGCTGGGGCAGTCATGGTAGATGATTGTCAGAGGAAGTACTTCAGTGTGGTTTTTGAATTATATTAGGAAATGCCCAAGGTCCACTCCTGGGATTCGGTTTCCCTGGTAATCTTTGAGTATTAGGCTTTGCTGTTCCAGTTCTCTTCACTTAATGTCTGGTATCAGATTGCTGATGGTATTCCATGATACCATTGACAGGAATGATCTGGAGTCTACTTCCATTTCACAGACCCTACCTTCAATTTTTACTTTTATTCAGGGCTTTTTTGCATTTGCTGCCCTGGCATTTCCTATGATTATTGTTTGGAGTGTTTCTTCTTTGTCGTTTATTCACCGGCTTCTGTTCTCTCAGTTCCATCGGCTTCTGGCTTGTCTATCTCTGTTTTGGGGGGGGGGGGGGTGCTGCCACATCTTTTTGGACTATAGCTCTTTTTGTTCTGGCAGACCCTTGCGATGTGCCCCCATTTCTCACAAAATCTGCAAATGGCAAATTGCATCCAGGAATCTGCATTCGGAGCATGGGTGGTCTCCTCCATATCCAGCACACTGGAATTCTCGCCTCCTTTCTCTTTTTTCCCACCATTTTCGTTCCAACTGGAGCCTATGTATGTCTTCATTTTTATCATCAGTGTCGCTCAGGGTGTCGAGGTCTTCATTGTGGGCAGTCACAGTGGCTTGTTTTTGTGTTCCTTCCACCTTCTTTTCTTGAGTTTGGTTCTGTGGTTCTGAGTTTATTTGTCGCATGGTGGCTGCGGATTTCTTGGCTGCTGCAGCAGCGGTGGCTTCTGCGATGGCCTCAGCCACTGTGACGTTCAGTCTGTTTAGTAGCTTGCTTTGGAGTGTAGCGTCCTTCAATCCAAGGACCATGCGTTCTCTCATGACTTCGTCCATGTTAAGAAACTTGCAGGCTCCTTCAATATCTCTTAGGGCTGCTACAAAATCTCCTATGCTCTCATCTTCTCGTTGATTTCACTTGTAGAATTTGTGTCTTTTAATAAGATTGGAGATCACGGGCACGTAATAGGCTCATAGCATTCGGTTTAATTCTGGCCAGGCCATTTGTTTCACATCCCTCGGTTTGGCTAACATCTTGGCCATCTTAAAAACAGCAGGGCCACAATGCATGAGGTTATTTCTTGTAGCTCATTGCTCTCCAGGAACATTAGGAAATGGTCAGTGTATGATTTCCAATCTTCTTTGGCTGGGTTGAACGGTGCGGGTGACGCATTGTTACTGACCATTTTGGTTGCTTACTTCTTGTTGCCACGTGCTTCGGTCTCGCTCTTCTAAGACGATCCCATTCTCATCACCAGTGTTCTGTTTTGTGAAGAGAAATACTCAAGACCAGTGTTCATCAACAATTCTTTTATTTAACTAACTCAGTGACTTCATAACAGAACATTGCCGGAGCTGCAGCAGCCTTTTTTATAGCGGCTGCTCGTGGCTTGTGGCCAATGACAGTCCTTTATGTTTTCCCACCGTCAGGCGGCCAATTGCAATAGTACTTTATTAACCAATCCTATTACGGCCTGCTCGGCCAGTCAGATTAAGGTATTTGGAGTCTTCTAATTCTTATACATAACAACTTCATTATCAATTTAAATATGGTTCATATTTCTAATGCTACTGCTGTTTTCACACCACATGTATTTTATTGTACAATATTTTTAATGAATAATCTAACTCGATGCATATTTTAAGCTACGCTTTCCTAAATGCACAATTTATTTCAAATAGATAACTGTCTTTCCTTTACTATTATTTTATTGTATCCACTATTATTCTTTCCTTTTCCTTTTTTGTTTAAATCAAGACTTTTTTTTCTTATCTTGCCTTTTTACTGTGGGTTCTATATCTATTTAGTACCTCATTGTAGTGGCTTGGATGCAATTATTTTCAGACTGTTGTTTGTTCCAATTTTATTCATGCCTGGCTCCATTATGGACTTATGCTGTGCATGAAAATTATAAGACTTGCTTGTGGAATAAATTTATATTTTTATTATCATAATAATTGGTATGATTATTTACATGGTATCATCAACATATATGAAGATGTTTAAATACTGTAAAATAGAATAGAATGCTGTAAAATAGAAAAAAAAATCCTGTACTCTTAATGTATAATCAAGGCTGGCATATAATACAAAACTATCAGTGAATAATGGCACCTATCTCTGAATAAATATAATTATAATTCCACAAATGGAATCTCTTTGATTTGATTAAAGCATTGAGAAATTTTACTACTTCTGCTGTTATCTCACACCAACATACTTATAAACACAGAGTACTTTTTGTCATGAGACTCAGAAAATCAAGGAAATTTTTAAAAAATATAAGTCCTTTTAAAAAAGCTTTAAACAGATTAGCCACTGTGTTATACAAGATTAAATATTGAAGATGAAAGTTTAAGATATTGAAGATTCAATAATATAGACTAGAGTTTTCTGCAGAGGAATGAAAGGAAGGTGAAAAATGGAATATTGATAGAAAATGAATGGAAATGAAAAAAATCACGATTACATCCAGATATCATCTGGCAGAGATTTTGGCTACTTGCATAATCTACTAGCACCTGTTTTTGTGCAAGCCGCAATTTAAACTTCAATTATACTTTCCAATTTTCACAAAAACAGGAATAGATTTTTAACTTATAAAAACATACCAGAATAATGAACTACCTTTACTCTATAGTTTAACACCCTGGTCTCTTGCCAATACTGAAAAATATTGTTCTCCAAGTTTGATCAGAAAGAGAAATTATGATTTATTAGAACATTTCTCAATTATTTGTGTCTTGCAGCATTAGACAAATAATCTGGGCAAAGTCCATCTTGCTAGATAAAAATATGATCATCTAAACCAGCTTGTGAAGATTAAATACTTCTATTTGCTTTTATGAAGTAGCTTTCCCTTACCTCATTAAAGCCCTGAGAGCAAATTGTTTGTCTAATTGAGTCACTTTGCATTACTCTAAAGCTACTTCCTTCATTTGACTGAAAGCAAAAAAAAAAAAAAAAAGTATTCTCTTCCACACAGAAATGCCTTAACCAATTCCTGGGCAATTTCTGCAAGCACCAAGGAAGTTTAGTCACAGCAAAACGCCCATCCTATATAGCAGGTCTGCACAAAGGGTGGTGCAACTCTCCTATTGTTTATGGATCTAAGATATTTAATTTCATAACAAAAAGTTTCCATAATGCATATTCAGTTTGGAAATTGAGGACAGGTTTATAAATATGCCACAAAGAAATGATCCTCAATAAACAAGCAAAAATTGACTTTTGCACGATATGTGTGCAATTTAATATATTACCTAGACTCTGATTGTTGGCTTAATTATAAACTTGGATACATGAACATAAGTTCCAGTGTGAACCGTAAGGTCTAATTATAAACAGATATTGTAGTTATACTTTTGGATGCTAGCATATTGGATATAATTGTGTAGTGAAGCACCAAGGGAGGCACAATCCATGAACAGAATTCAACAGTTTGAATTCATGCTACTTGAAAAGCAAGTCTCCCATTTCTTTAAGATCTTTGTTAAAAAGCCACTGGTGTCATAGCATGAGCCACTTTATGACATCAACAACATAAAATGAAAATCTGACAAAATGAGCCTTAACTTCTAATGTTTACAATTATCTAAGGTAATATTTTGGATTCTGAACTAATTTCCATAATTTATTTTTGAATCACTTGGTATAACTTTTTACAATATGAAATTGATATGTTCAGCTAAAGTTATAAAATAATCAATCACAATTTGGAAAATTCTAGAAAGCCTTACAGTTTATTTTGATGTGAAAAATGATTTCTTGCCAATAAAATACTGGTCTTTAGTTTTGCATTTTACAGAGATTATTTATTATCATTTTTTAAAAAAAGAAGAAATGGGATAAAGGAACTCCAGATAAACAGGGATTCCCTTTCTTTAGGAACAGCAGTGTTATTATATGAAAAAACTAGAAACGGAAGACATTATATATACATATATGCATACATATATACATACTACATACATACATATGTGTGTGTATCTTGTCAGCCATTTAAGAAGATCAGAAAATAATGAATGCTCAGAAAATGATAGAAACAATTGCTATTTATTTGTTCATTATCATTCTCTATTCACTGGATGCAATACTGTTGAAGACCATTACAACATATTTTTACTTGAAGTCAAAAGAGTCATCAAACTATATGTACCAACAACAACTCCCAAAACAAAACAAAACAAAAACCAGATTACCCATTAAAAAAAAACACATTACCCATAACAATAAGGAAACTTCAATCCAAAAAGAGATCACTCTGGCAGAAAAACAAATCTGGTCACGTTGTCAACTTCAAAAGCTGATACAAAAATTTATGCCACCCAGATAAAGACTGAATGCACCAATTATCACATTAAACAAGAGGAAAACATTCTATGCACCAATTCCACCTACGCTTTTTACAATTTTTGAAACAACAAACTAAAAGACTCAAGGTCCATCCCATCCCTGAAAGGACCTAATGGTAAAGACTACAATGACGACACCATTAAAGCCAACATCTTTAACACATTCTTCGGCTCAGTATTTGTAAACAGCAATGGATCATGCCCAGTATTTCCTAGCCGAACCACAGACAACTATAATGATCTACTACATATCGATTTTACAGAAGACAATGTTGAAAAAGCACTATGCAATCTAAAACCATCTCTATTTATTGGACCAGATAGAATATATGCCTACTTCTTAAAAAAGCTATCCACTGCCATAGCAGAACCTCTAAGCATAATCTTTGAAAAATCTTTCAGGACCAGCTCCTTGTCTAACCTATGGTCACAAGCCACGGTCATCCCCATCTTCAAAAAGGGAGACCCCAGCCTAGTTGAAAATTACAGACCAATCCTGTAATCTGCAACTCTTACACTGCAAAAACATATGGACTACACAACTCGATCAAGGCAAAGCAATAGACACAATCTACATAGACTTCTGTAAAGCCTTTGATTCAGTGGTACATGACAAACTACTCCTAAAAACTAAATCTTATGGTATCTCTGGACAACTAAATAACTGGATAAAAGCATTCCTGTGAAACAGATAACAAATGGTAAAAATTGGGAGCGTCCTATCAAATTCTGTACCTGTCAATAGTGGTGTCCCCCAAGGCAGTGTTCTAGGACCAACTCTCTTCATACTCTACATAAATGACCTCTGTGATTATATTAAAAGCAACTGTGTTCTTTTCGCTCATGATGTAAAGCTGTTTAATACCACAGACAATACTGCTCCCCTTCAAAAAGATCTTGACTATGTCTTAGAATGGTCAAACAAATGGCAACTTCAAATCTCAACAAATAAATGCTCCATCTTACATATTAGCAAAAAAAAATGAATCGGAAAATAAAATACAAGCTGAATAGTCAAGACCTTGTTGATGATCCAAGCTCTGTAAAGGACCTTGGAATACTCATATCTAATGATCTAAGTGCTAGAGCCCACTGTAACTATATAGCCAAAAAGGCATTAAGAGTTGTTAACCTAATCCTATATAACTTTTATCTGGTAATATCACACTACTAACTAGAGCATACAAAACATTTGCCAGACCAATACTCGAATATAGCTCATCAGTCATATAGCTCAACATTACGCATCTGATATTAGTACAGTTGAGAAAGTCCAGAAATATTTCACAAGAAGAGTTCTCCACTCCTCTACTCGTTGTAGAATACCTTATGCCACCAGACTTGAAATTCTAGACCTAGAAAACCTTGAATTACTCCATCTTCGGTCTGATCTAAGTATGGCATATAAAATCATACATTGCAATGTCCTACCTGTCAATGAATACTTCAGCTTCAACAATAACAACAGAAGAACACACAATAAATACAAATTCAAGGTTAAGCGCACCAAATTTGATTGCAGGAAATATGACTTCAGCAACAGAGTGGTCAATGTCTGGAATACTCTACCTGATTCTGTGGTTTCTTCCCCAAACCCCAAAAACTTTAACCTTAGACTATCTACTTATTGACCTCACCCCTTTTCTAAGAGGTCTGTAGGGGTCATGCATAAGCGTACCAACGTGCCTACCATCCCTGTCCTATTGTTTCTTTTATTTTTCTTATATGTACCCATTTCATGTATTCATAACTATGTATATATTTATACCTATTATCTTGTAAGCAATTGATAAATCAAATAAATAAAAAAATAAAAATAAATAAATCATGAAGAGTAATTGTTGTCTAATGACTCACTGACTTCATGATTTAAAAAGGAAGGAACTAAAATAGTTCAAGCACCTGTGATTAACAAATCAGATAATGTCATAAAAAGACACATTTCTTTGTTTAAGGATGCTATAAAAGATACTGAATAGAACATTAGATTACTCAGATTCTATCTGAATTTTATGTATCACCTGAATTCCTAATGGGAAGGTTGGAAACTGTTGGATTTATAATTCAAGTAGAACTATCTCTAATTCTCTGTATTGATAAGATTGTTTATATTGCAAAGTAGCAAGCTGGTATCTAATACACAGAGATCCAGAAGATATGGAAAAAGGAAGTATAATAATTACTCTAATTTCAAAGGATGGGCCATTCTTAGCAATCCAGCCAAGTTTTTATAGACATTTAATCTTTGAATAGCCTTCATCTATAATATTCTATATGTAGTATACTTACGCAAAACATTTTAAGTGTTGTTGAAAATATAACCAGGTCACTTGTTTAAAATATTATTATTACATTATTTTTATTATATCTACTATATTTTTATATCTATTGTGTTCATAATTTTGAAAACTTTTATTGTAAACTTTCCTTGAGATTCTTCTCAACTGAGTTAAAACTTTTGCATTTTCAAGCCATTTGTGTCAATAACCTTGTATAGATACTACAT
>BLBF01000039.1:6561600-6575259 GCA_015471245.1 Laticauda colubrina
TCTCTCTCTCTCTCTCTCTCTCTCTCTCTCTCTCTCTCTCTCTCTCTGGAGATGGTATCCCGCAATCTCAAATAAGGAATGATTGATTGGAGTGGGGAATTTTCCTGCAGACTGTTTTTGGGATTTTCCCAGGGTCTCTGGTCCACGGGATTTAAAATTATGAGTTTGGTGGTCCTTGAGTCCAAAAGGTTGGTAACTCCTGCTTTAAATCATTCAGATGTGGTTGGCATTTCTGGTCCCTGTTGTCCCACTTCATCACCACTCCCCATTTTATGGGAGGCTGCCATCAAAGAAAAGCAGGGCCGAAGGGACATGATGGCAATGCTAACATAAAATAATACCAGTTAGCTAAATTCTAAATAGATGAATATTGGATTGAATTGTTGGATTCCTATTATTTGAAATGGTATAAAAGCCTGACCTTTCTGGATAAATCTATTGAAAGTAGTTTGGCTTTTGGAGGGTTCATTTTGTATATAATTGTTCTGAAATATAAATATTTTGAATGTAAAGTACATTAATTTCATAAGAATATTGTCCACCAAAATGCATGCTATAAAAAGGCAGTTAATGTTTTATAGTTAAAGAAAACAGAATAATGATCCATTATATATATAAACATATATATAAGCATCCATGCTCCAACGACCTGCACTAGCTTTCACTATACTTTCCAGGACTTTTATATGTAATAAATTACAAAAGAGCTAATAGGTTTGACTAATTCTGTTTCACATTGTTTATGAAGGAAAAGCATCTGGAATGGGGCCATCAAGTGGTATTTCTTGGAATACTTAAAAAAAACAATAAACCTTATAAATTAAGTGAAGATATAACTTCCAAAGGTTTTTTCACTTTGGGCAGAAATTCAAAGTCAATCTTTTGCTTCCCAATGATATATTCAACAATGTCTTCTGCTCTAACAGCAGAGAATTAACTAAATATTTATCAATGTGATCCCAAGTATAATAAAATTTTAAATGATCTGTTTATTATATTAAACTATTATATTGATGGTTCTTTTGGTGAATAATTAAAAGGAACAAAAAATAGATTTGAATAATATGAATGGCAGTCATAAACAGGTTTGAAAACAAATATAAGACCACTTTTGAACTGAGTTTTGATTACTGAGAGATATCTATGTTGTTTTCTTGGCAACACAATATAAATTCCTTCCATTGTCTTTTTGTTGTTGTTGTTGTTGCTTTTTCAATCTCCCAGTTTTCAGGTCTGTTATTTTCTAGTGGTCCCTATTGGGTTTTACTCTGCTTTTTTGAGAACAGCTAATGTTGTCATTTATTTGTTTTATTTTCGTTTATATTTATTTATAAATATAAATATATTTATATTTATTTATTTGTTTTATTTTCGTTGTATCCTGGCTTTATTATTTTTGCACACCATCCAAGAGAGCAGATATATCCAAAACATCTTCCTCCTCCTATTTTCTCCACAACAATAACAACCCTGTGAGGTGAGTTGGGATGAGGGAGATGACTGGCCTAAGCCACTAAACTTGGCTTTCATGGCTAAGGCAGGACTTGAACACAGTATCTCCTTTCTAGCCTGGTGCCTTAACCAAGAGACCAAACTGGCTTGCTGAATCATTTGTTACAATGAATCCAATGTACAAGCATATAAAATCAGTGGACTTTTGAGGAATAGTGTTATATCATTATGAATGAATATTAACTATTAACACACATATGTTTATTTGTGAATGTATGTTAATACATCCACATCTTAACTTTTTACTGATGGCTTTTTAGGAACTCCATCAAATGCCTTGAATTTTATGGTAGAATATATTGCTGCACAAATTCACAAAATAACTTGAGGATGAGGATAGCATTTGATATAAATATCTCCCTTTTCACCATCTTATAGATATGTAGCGTAGATATGGTTTATGAACACCAAGTGCAGAATCTTCCAGTTACAAACTCACGATTGGGTAGAGGCAGCTGACTTATGAACCTGCAAGATACTTTGTGTTTGGTCTTAAAACCTGCTAATCTATTTTTCAAGAGGGAAAGCCAGAATACTTATTTAATGTATGCTGGGCATACATTATTTGTCAACATTTGCTAGGTTTTTGTGTTATGAAAAGTTCTTAGTAATGTCATCCATTTAAAATATATAGCTAAATAAATCAAGGCCAAAAACAATCAACCTTTTTTTTCCTTTCAAAACTTTTATCATTTTGCCTATTCTTATCACTATTTGTAATCCCAGGTTTCTTTATTGTTAGAATTCCAGTATGTACTACATTTTATTCAGAATCTCAAGCCAGCATAGATAATGTTTCTCCTCACAATGACCTTGTGGGATAAATTAATCTGAGAGTAACTAGTTCAAAATTATCTAGTGGCTGAGTATGAACTTCAATCCAAATCGTCCAAGTGTTAATTTAACCACTATATCACACTGCTCTCGAGATATTCTCCATCCTTGCCTTATTATGTTAGCTGGTGACCATTTAAATGTGAATAAATGCAGAGTTCAGGGTTCTAATTAACTATAGACAATAGCAGCTAATAGCTGATAGAAAGTTGACTACAAGCTGAACAGGAGTCAGTTGTTAAAAGGGCTATTAGAGTTCTGGTCTGCATTAGAAAGCATTGTATCAAAGATACAAGAAGTAGTCATTCTTCTCTACTTAACAATTGCCATATCTGGAATACTGAGTAGGATTCTGGATACTTTAGTTCAAAGAGGACAATTTCAGACTTCAAACTAACATACACAAACACAGATACACAATTGCTAGGTGAAAATAGCAATTTACTCAAGGTTGAGCAATTTATTCAACAGCAAAAAAGTAATGTAAATTCAAAGTACCTTGGAAAGAAAGCTTGCTTGATTGGTTTCAACCAAAATGGGAAAAATTCCAATTTGCAATCTGTAGATCCACAGAATGTGGTGAATTTCTCATTTTCTTATTAACAGGATCAAGGAGTTTTGTAGGTTTTTTGCTTTGTTTTGTTTTGTTTTTATTTGTTTTTCCAACAAACAAATGATTGTTTGATTTGTTTTTCCAACAAATCCAGTTTCAAACTATCTAGCTTTATCTTCCCTACTAAAAATTGTCCTGCTTGGTTTTACTGTGAAATGTCTCCTATCCTGTGCCGGTACAAATATGAACAGCCAGATCTGTTCTTTCTAAAATGAAATTTGCTGCCTTGAAATGGCGCTTTCATTCATGAATATGATGCCATTGGCATAGGGCTGGATCAAAATTATAATACCATGTAATCAATGAAGAAAACTCATCCAGCTTGAACACTGTGATTTTAGCTTTTGGTCTAGTTGCACCTCTAAAAAAGTGATGCTTTTGCTTAGTAAGTCAAATTTGGCCTTTAAGTGGTGCCTTGAGACATTAGTGAGTACCAATCAGATTGCAATTGGGACTCAGGGGTCAAATGAATAATAGATACGGTACTTACTTTACCTACTAAAGCAATTTTAATGCTGCAATCCAGACATAGCCTAGAGAAGGATATTTTTCCTGCCTACCACATCATCATCTATTAAATAAACAGACAGACTACTTTTCTAAGAACTATAAGATGTATATATAAAACAGTCAGTAATACTGCTATTTTACTTTCAGGTTCCAACTTGTAATTCATAGTCACTGATGATTTTAAAGAATGTTGCACATAAAGATTTCTTGCTCTGACCTATCCTTCCAAGCTTGTGATGGTTGAATATATAATATTTATCTAATATATCTAATATATCAGATAATATTTATCTAATATATCAGATAAAGCAAAACAACATTCCTGAAGGTAATTCCACAAAAATGTATCAAACACTTTAAAATTCCAGATGCACATAAAATGGACATTGTTCTTTGTCTCCTAATATCATTTGTCTGCATCCAGAAGTTTATAAAATTTTAAAGATTTATTCTATGGGATAAAGAAACAGGGATGGGGACAAGTAAGATTTGAGTTTGTTGTTTTCCATGTATATCTGGCTCTTGAAACCATCAGTGGATGATATTCCCTTTCAAACCTGGGTACATTAGTCTTATTCACTGTTTTTAACAATAAAAGACATTGTGTATTACTGTCGCTTTCAGTTAGCTATTTTTTAGCCTTTTAAGTTTCTATGGCTATATACAAAATTGTCTAAGAAACTGCAGATGATAGGTGAGCAAGGTATAAACCATATATCAAAGTAATCAAGGTACATTATGTCCAACACATGTTTGGAAAGCAATTGGGGAAATTGTATGTTTTGTTTCTAGCACAAAGGTCTTTTTGTATTTGTGGGCAAGCATTTGCAGTCCATCAGTTACTAAGGTGTTTAGTTAGCCAAACTAGAGTTCAAATTAGGCCTTTTAGTTTCATGGACCAACAACTTAAAAGATCTATTCACCATTAAGCTATGAAATCTTGCTCTTGTTCTTTTTCTACCCACTCCACTCATGTTGGCACCTGATGATCTATTGCATAGAATTACCTCCCTCCATCTCTTCTGTACACACACACACACATACACACCTACACACCTACACATGGGGGGGCACTTTCATGCCTAAGGCAGACTTATTATTCACAAGCTTCTGGTTTTTGCAACAGCACTTTAATCACTACACCAAACTGACTTTCTACCTTGGTTCACAGAAGAATGATTCAATACATGGAAATGCACTTGTCTATGCATGTCCTCCATTCAGAAAAATTATAAAATCACTTTTTAAAACATGTCCTAAAGGTACTTTTCCAGAAGGCAACTGGATTTTCTTGGTTTTTTTCCTTGAAAACATTTAACTTCTTATCCAATAAATGTTTTCGGCTCTGGAACAGAACTGAAGAACTGAAGAAACTTCTTGGATGGCAAGCAATTTTCAAGGAAAAAACAAGAAAAGTCCAGTTACCATTTAGAAAAGTACCTTTGACACAACCATGACCTGGATGATCAAGAATCTCCATAGAAATTTTTAAAACAAGTTTGAAAGTTTCTGTAATTCTTAGAACTGAATGCCTTTTGTGTTTGCCTATTATTCACAATGGAGTTAAAATATTAAATGATCATATTTTAGCTACTGCAATTTTTTCAGGTTTTGTTGTCAAGTTTTCCTTTGTCATGAGACACTTTAAGATCAAATGGTATCCTAAAAATGTGAGAATATCCAAAGTTATTTAGGAAGTTATAGAAGGGTTCACAATTACCATGTATGCATTAAAATGTTACTCTCTTTTCCTTCAAGTATCCATTTTTATATCATGGTGTTCTGAAATTCATAACTTATATATATTTCAAACTTCTTATGTTTAAATGCTTGAGCAATGAATTTTGTGGAGTAATGGATATATGTATTATATGTAGCCTCAAAAAGAACTAGAATGTAATAATATTGATAATCTTGGTGTTTTTTGACTCTTGGTGACAGCTGGACAATTTAAAATTTTCCCCTCTAAAACAGGATTTGTCTCACCTTTTGGAATCATCATATAAAACTAGATCAACAGCAATACTCAGATACTTTCATTGGATCTGTAGGTGATTTTGTGGATAATTAAAGCCTGAAAATTGATCTACAGGCAATTCTTAACTTACAACTATTCATTTAACTGTTCAAAGTTATTGTCATGGCCCTGTTGGAGTCTGAATCTGAGGAGGAAGATGAACAGCTGGCAGAGAGTGGGAGTATGGCTTCATCGATTGTAGAGAAAACTGAGGAAGGGCAAAATCTGGTTGGGCAGAGCAGGGAAGAGGTAGAACAAGGTAGAGGAAATTCAGAAGAAGATTCAGGCCCATCCCCTCTTCATCCGAGGACATGCAGAGAGAAACAGAGGACAAAGCAATGTGGGTTGCATGGCTTACGGGGGAGGAAAGGGCCCTGATTCCCTTCATTAGCCACTTGAGAAGAGAGTTTAAAAGAGATGCATGATGAGTGCGGCACCTGCTGGGAACAAACGTGAGTTTATCTTGTGTGTACTTTGATTATCTGCATTCCTGGCATCTGTCAACCGTGTTGAATTATTGCTGTGCTTTCACATCTGGAATTCTTTCTCCTACCATACTGGGCTAATTACCTCATTTTGCCTTGTTTAGATTTTTAGTTACAGTTTTTTGTTGACCACATTTTGGACTTAATTCTCTGTAGCCAAAGGCTACTCCTGGGAGTTTTTCTCCAGCCAGAAGGTAACCAGGACATTGGGAGCAAAGTTGGAGTTAATAAAGAGACTCCTACTGATTACCTGACTGTGTTGCCTTTGTGACACACCCCAGGTCATCACAGTTACAATGGTGACTTAGAACCAGTACTTGCACTTACAATTATTGCAGCATCTCCATAGTCATATGATGAAAATTTGGATACTTAGTAATGTATTTAATACAAATGCAGTGTCCCAGGGTCATGTGATTGCCATTTGCAACCTTCCCAGCTGGTTTCCAAAAAGCTAAGTTGATAGGGAAAGTCAGATTCACAACCATGGCAAAAAGCAGTTGTAAAATTGGGTGTAACTCACTTAACAATGAAAATTATGGCCTAAATTTTGGTTGAAATTTGAGGACTATCTGTAGACAGCATTTGTCCCATGCAAAACTTTCTCATATTTTAGCTACGCTTCCCAGGTCCAAATGAATACTGATAAAGCCAGAAAGGTAATATGGCAGGAGATTCCAATCTATGTGTTCATTCTCTCTATTTCATATCTACATGCAGTGAATGTGCAAGTGAAAAGAGTTAAGGAGCGCATGCACACATTTTCATTTTTGTGGCTTTTTTATTTTGTTTTTGTGCTTATAAGCAAGTCTTGCAGTAACTGCAGGGTCCCTGCAGTTTCCCTGGCAAGATTTCAAAAGTGGTTTGCCCTTGCCTGCTTCCTGGGGTGAGAGAATGAGTATTCCAAGATCGCTCAGTTGGTTTTGTGATTAAGGCAGAACTAGAATCCATGGTGTCCCAATTTTTGGTCTGATTACTTATTTATTGTTCCAAACTGACTCTTCATGCACACATATACAAATATCAAAAAATAAAACTTGTGATTTCCTCAAAAAATATTTTATCAATTGGATTCCCGCAGTATTTGGAACTACATTTCCCCAAATATACAGCCACTTCTGAAAGGTAAAATGTATCATAATGCAATTGAGTTTAATCTAAATAAGATTCACAAAGCATTGGTAAAGAGATGATTTTTAAAAATAAAAATTATGTGAAGCTCTTAGATCAATTTAGCTTAGATTGTGGTGTGTTTATTCTTCGATTCTTCGATTCAATCATATCCTTTACAGCAGCCAGAGATATATTTTTGTGTGTATGACAGCAAATGCTTAGAAATTTGTCCCGGATGCCTGCAAACCTACTGATTAATTACAGGACTACTACTGCATAATGCACACAAAAATGCTGATTCAAAACATTTCAGTAAAATTGTTTTCAAGAAAATATTATCTGCTTCGAAATCCTATCCATATAGTGATTATGTATTCATAAAGTTTAAATATCCACCATGTTCTAAATACTAATATAGAATGAACATTCTGTTTTCTCCTTCACTATTTCCAAAATAAGTAGAGGAACACCCAGATGTCAAATGGTATTTCTGTCTACTTCTGTTTCTCTTCTGAATCCTGATCATATTGATTCTACCTGCTAAACTGATACAAACCACAAAATCAACCACATCTCATAGAGAAACAATTGTTTCTTTTATTTGGTTCATTTCTTTCATGTTAGTTTATCATGCAACCAGGCAAAGAGATGGTATTACTTATTCATTGTTTAGAAAATAAAGAGGAAAATATTTCACTAGACTGCAGCAGTCCAGTAAAGTCAGGTAGTAGGAATGATTTATATGCATGTAAATCAATAGTTTAAATTTTGGGACAATATACATTACACCTTTGTCAAAGGAATCTTTTTTAAAAAATGAGGCACAGAAATCTGAGCTCTAGGAAGAAACCTAAGATGCTGAAGCTTTCTCTGAATTTATTTAATCCATTCACATTTCTTTCATGTTAGTTTATCATACAACCAGGCACAATAATAAATATAGTTCAATCTGGGATCAAGATGCTTGGATCCATTATTCATTTCCAGAGTTTCAGAAGGTAGAAAATATTGCAAAGATATCTTATTCTCTTAATTTTTCCTGTTATTGCATTACCTTTCTCTACGAATGAATTTATGAGCATGAACCAACCTTATAGCATCTTAGAACTAAATAAGCCAAAACTTAATCAGAAGCATCCAAGCCAATACTGATAAATCTATCACTCTCCAGATTTAGCTTGGCTGAGATAACCACCAATCCCAATCAGTGTGGTGATAGCCAGAGGTCATGGTAACCATAGCCCACCATTTGAACAATCACAGAGTTCATGGTCATAATGAGAGCCAATCTAGTGCAATGATTAAGGCCTCAAGCTAGAAACCTGGATACTATGAATTATAGTCCCACTTTAGCAGTGGTGGGATTCAAAAAAAATTACTACCGGTTCTGGGGGCATGGCTTGGTGGGTGTAGCAGAAGAAGGATAAATCTCCAGTCAGAGGTCGTATTTGCTGATTCTCCAAACTATTCAAAATTTCTCTACCGGTTCTCCAGAACTGGTCAGAACCTGCTGAATACCACCTCTGCACCTTAGGCATGAAATCCAATTGGGTGACCTTCACGGCCTTCTCAGCCAAACCCACCACACAGTGTTGTGTATGTTGGAAAACTAGGAAGAGGAAGATTAGGTTTGTTTGCTACCTTGAGTTGCTTAAAAAAAAAAAAGTTGGGACATAAATAAATACATAAATAAATAGGCACTATGTTATAGGAAATATATCATAGCAACATGAAGATGCTTTCCCTGAAACTTATCTAATATTTTAAGATCATCTACCTTTATGTTTAACAACCAGAAACATTTGCTGATCATGCACTTCAGGGAAGAGACTACAGGTTGCAATGAAACTCCAGTTAATTTCCTAGCAGTATCACTCACTGTAGGCCAACTTCTTGTTTAATACTCTAATCTGCTTTTTTTAAAGTAAGAGGAAGTGAAGTTTTACTCTTTCTGGGGTATCTCAGAATATCATCACATAATTTTGTGTAACCTCTCCCAAAGTCAAGAAGCCAAGTTGCAGTTGAAAGCACTTAAACAGTGGTTACTTTAGAAACAGCTTGTCTCTCCCCCCACCTCAAATAAATTTGGAATCTGATCATATCGTTATAATAGGCAATGGAAACAATTATATGCAGGCATGGGTGGGTGTTGTTAAAGGCATCTGTCATTCTGCAGTACTTAGTATACTACTGATTTATTTGTTATTTGTGAAATCTATGTTCTCCCAGCAGGTATATTACCTCTTGAGCTGAGATTAATCAAACTATAGATCTAAGAATAGGTTTTGTTGGTGGAGAGGGAAGTAATAAATATAGTATATAAAATCATACATTGCAATGTCCTACCTGCAAATGAATACTTCAGCTTCAGTCATAACAATACAAGAGCACACAATAGATACAAATTCAAGGTTAACTGCACCAAACTTGACTGCAGAAATATGACTTCAGTCAATGTTTGGAATACTCTAACTGACTCTGTGGTTTCTTTCCCAAACCCCAAAAACTTTAACCTTAGACTGTCTACTATTGACCTCATCCCCTTCCTAAGAGGCCTGTAGGATGTGTGCATGAGTGCACCAATCGTGCCTACCATTCCTGTCCTATTGTTTCTTTTTATTTTTATTTTTAAATATCTATCTCATGTATTCAAAACTATGTTTATTCTTATACCTGTATCTTGTAAGCGATTGAAAAATCAAATAAATAAATAAATCTTGAGAATCAATAAGAAAAATGATAAATTACTGTAAGTTATTCCAGATGAACAGTGCTCCACTCCTGGAACTGTACTCCACTCCTGTATTGATGGGATACAGGAAGATAAAAATGTATAGTGAAGACCAAGTTATGCTATATCTGCAGTACTTAAAAAAAAAAAAAGAATGGTCTGATTTTCCTATAAATGGAAAGTTGTGATTATCAACTGCCAGTAAAAACACATAGACATTTTGTTGTTTCAGTCATAGCTGTTCACGATTAGGATGTAGGGTGTCATTTGCAAGAAGCAGAAATGATGCCAGGAATATAATATGGATCCCTTATGGATTTACCAGAATATCAATGGAGTCAGACACATCATCAGGTTTGTTATAAACACAGTCCACGAATAGATTTTGCAAATGGAAATCCATATTGGAATACTAGAATATGGTCCAGGAAATATTTTTAAGGTGCCATATTTTGTGATTTGGAACTTTCTCTATAATGTGATATCCTTTGATTGTTGTTAGTAGTTCTGCATATGGAATACAAATCATCACTGAATGACTTTTTCTGATTTTCAAAAGATTTCCTCTCAACCCCCTCCCCACTTTAAATATGGACTGAATCCATGAGAGACTTTTCTGGTTCACCTTCAACAGACTTTAAGGAAGCTAGAAAGCAAAGTAAGTCCATGCACATTTACAAATCTATCTTCACATGCATTAGTTATGTAAATTGCTTAATGTGAGTGTAAAGCAGGAAAGTTCTCCTATTGTTGTTATTTGATTTGGTTTAGCCTCCCTTTCTGCTAAACTCCAATAACTTTGAACACCCAGCCCTTTGATTCTAAATTTTTGGATGCAGTTGTAAGGTAATCTGTATAAAATATGCAATTCTTCCAAACTGCATCCCAAACTTCCCTTACTTTAAGAACAGTTCCTTTTATACAGGGGTGGGATTCTACCAGTTCACACCTATTCGCTAGAACCGGTTGTTAACATTCTAGCAGTTCAGAGAACCGATTGTTAAAAGAAATTACTGGCCTAATCCTGTAAGGAAGGCAGGAAGGAAACATTCTGGTTTTGCTTACAGAAACTGCCTCTCCGTTAACCCTTATAACATTCTTGGCAGGACGAGACTTCCTGTCTCAGGAACTTCTCTGGAATTTTTTTTCCCTCCTTTGCTGGTACTTTGCTTGTGTGGAGTGACCATTCAAAGTTACAATGGCACTGAAAAAAGTGACTTATGACCATTTTTTACACTTAAAACTGTTGCAGCTTCCCCACAGTCATGAGAGGAAGCAAGTGCCTCAATGTGAGTGATATTGAGTTGGCCACACCCAGCCAATAACATGACCACCAAGCCATGTCCACCCAGTCACATGACCACCAAGCCACACCCACCACCTAAGCCACACCCACAGAATCAGTTGTTAAAAATTTGAATCCCACCCCTGATTTTATATCAAGAATATTAGACTGCCGAACCATAAATGACACCTTTAACATTGTGCTAAGAATTTTCTCCCATTATTGAAAATGGGGAAAAGAAAAATAAAGGCTGCAAACAGACATCGAAGAGATGGAAATTCTTTTCTGAACTGAAAAAAATGCCTTATTTTTAAGGAATATATTCTTAACTTTTAAAATGCCTTGCCTGTATATACTTCCAACAGCAAAGGCCTTTCACGACAGAATGCCTACTGCACATGAGCCTTACCTGATGATGTAACATCATCTAATGAAATATTCATTGTGCAAAGAAGTTGGACCACAGCAGATGTATGAGTAGGCCTGAGCTTTTTCTGAATTAAACCTATGGACAGACCATGCCACTTGAGACAATATCTGAACATTCTCCCATTATTTTGGGAAAACATTCTTTGATGCCTTGTAGAAGGGAAAGAGAAAAGCATAAAAATAATACTATAAATGCAACAGGTAGAGCTTTGCCTGCACTTTAACCCAGTACGTGCCCCAATGTGCACAAATGTAACAAAGGTGCTTTCTGAGGAAACTTTAATTGTGAAATCATTCTATCCCAGCAAGGTAACTCCATCTGCATTCTTCCTATTTTGCTCTATGACTTTTCTATTTTTCTTTTCTTTTATCACACAAACAGAAGTCCATTTTTAGAAAGAAGGGAACTATGACTTTCAACTGGAACTTCAAATAGAAGCTATCCCTGTCAGGTTATGTGTTATTTCCATTTCTTTTCTGCTTCCTAGACTTCTGCTGTGTCCATGGTCTATCACAAATGCTTTTTTTTGTTGTTGACAAAAATAAATTGGGAGATGGGACTACGACTACTACTACTACTATTTCTGTTCTATTGGTAGCACTGAAATGCTTCTGAATTGAAAGGATTAATTGGTGACTTCACTGTTGCCCAGGGGATGCCCAGTTGTGGCTGCTTTCAGGTACCCATTAACTTGCTGACCAAAAGGTACCCTTGCTTGCAGTTGCCTGCTTTCAAACAGTTGGGTCAACAGAAGCTGGAATATGTGATGAAAACTTAACTCATCCCATGGCAGCAATCAGGTCTCAAACATGAGCCTGCCGATCATCAGCCCTGCTTCCTAACCTTATGAGGCACTGCCTTCCTTCAGAAGATGGAACTAGATATTACATTATGTGTGCATGGATTTATCCTTAACCAGTGATTGGTTCTAATGCATTCTAATACCTTTCTTTCTTTCTTTCTTATTTATTTATTTTAATAGTATCATGAAAAAGTTGCAGAATCCCAACATACCTGTTTAGCATACAATGAGTGATAGTACCCTTCTGTTTATGTTCTTGGAGAACTTCTCAATAATAAAAGTCATTCACTTGTGCATCAAAAAATTAAGATATGGATCATCATTCTGAATTTGAGGAGGAAGAAGGTATGGAGGAAGAAGTAGATATATATATGTGATTGTCTCCATTCTAGTGAGACCAGTGAGTATCTTATGAAGGTTGTCTCTTGTCTCTGACCAGTTTTGAAAGCAAATCAGATGTGTAACTGGAGAGTAATTTGGAAAGATGTAATGCATTTTCACTGCTAAGATCAGCAGGTCTGCCCTATAAACTGCCCAGAAAAGACTGTCCCGGGAGTCAGCTCCAAGTCATTCTAAGCTCTTTAAGGAAAAAACAAATCTAATTCATTAATAAAGCTGTGATTAGCTGAACCTTTTAATCTTGCAAGCCCTAGCAATGTCAATTTACACCAGATGTCTTATACATCTGGTGGCTGAGCCATTATCGCAGCTTGTACAGGTTCATGACAAAACAAAAGGAGAGAATAATTTTCATCAGATTTTTCTGAACCACCCACTTTAACTATTTCAGCATAAAATATCATATCTATTTATTTTAGTGTGATTAGGAAAGGCATGGTCAGTGTGAACCAGGTGTTTCACAAAAAATACAACTGTCTTTTTTTATAACAGAAACAACTTCGGTTTGTTGTCTGAACAATTTTCCCAATATTTTAGGAAGTGCCAGATACCAAAACCACAAAAAAAAAAAAATCAGTGAAGCACAATCCACACAATTAGGTATTTTAAAATGAATAAATCATTAATGGCAACTCAAGCTTTCGACTTATATTTCATTACCCTGCACTTATGCATGACAACTAGAAGAATGGTAATTACATCTGGGAGACTGGCATACTGGCCAGTACATTTTATACTCTGAGTTTCCAAAATTATATGATTTTTGCAATTTTTTATATGCCATTATATGATATTTGCCAAAATAAAGCAGTCTTCATCACCTGCCGTTCTTGTTTCCTTCTAGGATTAAATGTGTGGCCAGCATAATAACATTATGTTGCTATGTTATGTTATGTTATGTTATGTTATGTTATGTTATGTTATGTTA
>BLBF01000039.1:6575490-6605265 GCA_015471245.1 Laticauda colubrina
TATGTTATGTTATGTTATGTTATGTTATGTTATGTTATGTTATGTTATGTTATGTTATGTTATGTTATGTTATGTTGTTGCATAATATCTTATGCCGCCAGACTTGAAATTCTAGAAAACCTGGAACTACGCTGACTTCAGTCCGATCTAAGTATAGTATATAAAACCATACATTGCAATGTCCTACCTGTCATGAATACTTCAGTTTCAACCATAACAATACAAGAGCAAACAATAGATTCAAACTCAAGGTTAATTGCACCAAACTTAATTGCAGGAAATAGGACTTCAGCAACAGAGTGGTCAATGTCTGGAATATTCTACCTGACTCTGCAGTTTCTTCCAAAAACTTTAACCTTAGACTGTCTACTATTGACCTCACCCCTTTCCTAAGAGGTCTGTAGGGGGCGTCCATAAGTGCACCAACGTGCCTACTGTTCCTGTCCTATTGTTTCTTTTATTTTTCTTATATGTATTCATGTATTCATAACTAGGTTTTTACTTATGCCTATTATCTTGTAAGCAATTGACAAACCAAATAAATAAATAAATAAATGATCAAGACTATAAAAGGAAAGGAGAGTTAAATAGGCTATGCAGAGAGCACTTTTGTTTGTTTTGTTTTTAAACTCTTTCTATAATTTGTAATGTCAGTGTTTGAAATATTTGGAGCACTAAACACCACAGGCAGTAATGTCTAGCTTAAATGTCTTCATGCTACAGCTGTTTGCAACAATAGACTCATTCTTAAGTCTCAAGCAGTGAAATGACAGTGACAGATTTCTCAAAGGAGAGTGCACTGATCCTCACACAAAGTGTTCTAAATCTTCAAAACTAGGATGTTCAATTTCAATGACAATATTATATTAAGGAAAAGACATGACCCATTGTGTTGTCAAAGACTGATGCTCAAAGTGTACTCATCAAATCTTAAATCTATGTCATCTACATGCTACACATCCATGCACGGATCTTTGCGTATGTATAGAGAGACAGTTGGTAGGTATAGGGCTACCCCTTTTTTTGTCACTGTGTGATTTGAGATAGATTGATTATAATTGGAACAAAGTTTAGGGTCATTCTTGCTGTGTGTAGAATCTACAAATTACAGTGTAATAACAGCAATAGCACTTAGACTTATATACCACTTCACAGTGCTTTACACCCCACTCTAAGTGGTTTACAGAGTCAGCTTATTGCCCCCAAAAATCTGGGACCTCAGAAGATGAAAGGATGCGTCATCTTTGAGCCAGTGAGACCCGAACTACCAAACTGCTAGCAGCTGATGATCAGCAAAAGAGCCTGCAGTACTGCATTCTAACACAACTGCACAATTGCAGCTCTTAATAATATCTCTGAAAGTTTAGTCAAAATTATTTTAATGCAATTGCCATTCCGTATTTCTAGTGCCACTTGTAGAAAAATTTAAACAAATCATATCTGTTCTACTTTTTGTAGGATTCTTGAAATCAGCAGGTATGTCTGTTAATAATCTTATCTCTAAAATAACATTGTTCCTTTAATTATTGTTCTTGGGATTTTCTCTAGTGGCTAAGTAAATTAATCCAAGTCTCTTTCAGGTCAAATTTAACACCTGGTGACTTTGTGGATATATTTATGTAGTTTTCTCAACCACAATCTGAGCATAGTTTGTCACTGTCTTTTTCTGGGATTTTTTTTCCAGTTCTTCATGCTGATATTTATTTGAAAATCAGGGAAGATCAGAGAAGAGTGTTATAAACATCACAGAACATGCAGCAGCAAGCTCTGTCCCTGTGCTCAGGAGCTGTGGAAATGGACAGCTTTCAGCTCCACTGAGAAAAACTAATTTACATGTGGGAATGACATAATTCTTTTCTCTTTTTTCCCTATCAACTGGAAGTGAGGCATATACAGTCCTACTTCTCACATTCTAGAATATCAGGAGAATGACTCAAATGAGCTCTTGCCTCAACTTGTACTACCATAGTCCTCGATCTTCTTTTTTGTTAACCATTTAAAATCTGTTTGGTCATGGAAACAAGGCCAGCATTCAAAAAACAACAAAACAATCCCAAAGTTAAATGAGATACTGTATATGCAGATGTAGGTAAGCAGTAAATGCATTTCATCTTTGCATGAATTTATTTTTATATTTCATATATAGATTGTAACTGAATAAGCATTATGACTTTAATATAGTTCAAGCATAAATATAAACTAAATATAAAGTTTTAAAATTCAGGAACATGTACTGTACACTTAATGCACTGCATTGACCAGCTATTGTGGCTTTTACATATAAATAGGTGAGATCCTAATAACATTCTATCTGCTATTAAGAAAATTTTAAATCACCGTATTTTTTGCACTATAAGACATTCCAGACCAAAAGACTCACCTAGCTTTTTGGGACAAAAACAAGAAAAAAAAATCTGCCTCTGCCTCCCAGCAATTTACCTCCTTGCAGCAAACAGCCTGGTCAGCTTCGGCACAGCCTGACTTAGCACAAGCAGCTAATTGGTGGTTGGATCAGTCTCCCGTAACACCACCAATCAGCTCTTCCAGACTGCGGGGATCACCACCGCCCATCACCACTGTCGCCACCCATTGCAGCTGCCACCGATGACCACTTACGTGCACTCATTTTCAGCCTACATATGCCCCATAATCAAGGATGGAGGTATGTTTAATTATTTCTGAGTTTGGAATACTTCAACTAAGGTTGAAAAAAAATGTGGAGAGCTCTTTTCCTGAATTCTAATCCATAAGTAGTATGAATCTGACTTTCACAAACCAATCTGTGTTTAGCCATAAATTACAAATCGTAATACTTGAAAGTGAGAAACTGTCTTAAAGCTGGAAGAGTTAGGAAAGTCACACATTTATAGTTCTACTAAACATTTATAATACTGTAGAACCTTGTATCCAATTGTTGAAACAAATAAATCTGAGTTAGATTATTAAATAAATATTGTGTCAACAATTGTTCTTCTATTCCCCAAGGACTGTCTTCTCCTAAAAGAAATGTTTTCTTTTATACCTTATTCTCTGGATGCTTTCACAGCTCTTTAGAACTTCTTTTGTTTTGAATCAATATTCCACTTTGTAGATTTTGGAAAACGAACCATCTTCCTCAATTTGCTGTCCATCCATGTTTACAGGCACAATATTTCTGAAACCAGATCACCAGTGAACCATACACAACAAAATAAAGCCACAAAATTGCAAATTTTGACTTACAGCGAAGCAACAAAGTGGTGTGGATGAGCAGCAGCTCCATGAAGTCCCACCAATTTCTTCAAGCCTTGAGGCTCTTAGTAACCAAAAGTCATCCTGGACGGGTAGTAAAGGCAGAGGGATGCTTCAGTGATCGTGAAGAGAGGAGAGTCTCGTCAACTGACCTGAAGAAAACCCCTCCATCCGAACTAAAAAGAGAACCGCCAGTATGAATGGAAGTGAAAAAGAAAGGAAAAATCTTATAACAGCATGCTTAGTTTTAGTAATAATCAACCCAATTTCTGCTGTGGAATTTTCCTTGGAAAGTGAGACTCAAAGGAGGAAATTAGCTGCAATGAATGATCAGGAGTGACTGTCAGATTTAGTAAAGAAAAAAAAAAGATATTGCAACTAGAAGTAACTTTAAAAGTAAAGTATAGATTGAATTGGTTAACCCAAATTTCTGGACTGTATTTTTACTGCTACTCAACATGAAGAACTTTGGGAAACTATTGGAAATCAATCTTATTCAGAGACATATTGATTGTAGTTAAAGTGTTTTAATTCAGCAAGTTTTGCTTTCTTTCAATAATAGAGTGTGCTTCTGAACATCCTGTTACAGCCTATGGTTTACAGTGTAATAGCAGCAGCCATTAGAGCAATAAATTCCTCCCACCCATACATAACAGCTGCTAGTACAACCATTAATCCTTTCCTTGCAGACTCTCAATATTACCTCATTACTTTAATCAAACACTGATTAATTCATTACCTCAAAACTTACAATTTTTTTACCTCATTACCTATATCAATGATTTGATAATCAATTTCTATAAAGTAATTTATTAATGGTTTAATTGATTTATTGTTTTAATTGATTAATGTGATTAGAGTGTTTCGTGCAAATGGTGTGATTACTGATTAGTTTAAAAGATCAAGATTCATGCAATTCAATTGATTAGTAACATTTAGCGATTTAGTGAATTTAATTGAACAGTGTGATTAATGATTAGTGTAGTTAATTGGTTAGAGATTAGTCTAATTGATTGACTTGGCTGATTGTTGCTTAGCAAAATTATTTGACTAGAGAAATTATTGCAATTGATTGATTGTGTGATATTGGCTATATTGATTACCCAAAATTGTTTCATTAAGTAATTTAATCAACCTAACATGCCAAGAAAAAAAAATCCAATGCTAAACCACAACCTAAAGAGAAAATAATGCCCACCAATGAATCACAAGACTCCTGAACATGCCTTAAATGCTATAAAACTCTAAAGGACAATGAAAATTCCATCAAATGTGCTCTATGTAACAAATACACTCATCATAACTGCATGGGATGACCCAAGCAAATGATTCAATACCTAGAATCATTAAATGAGTTTCCAGACCTCTGCAAATCATGCAGACCCGAACTGGATCTGTTTGAAAGAGTTGATACCATAGAAACACGAATAACATCCCTTGACACCATAATAGCATCCCTGGATGCTTTAAAAGAAAGATTATCCAACCTTGAAAAAAAAGACACAACTCAAAAAACCTGAACATCCAATAGCTACAAACCACATCTCTACCCAACAATCACAACCCAATCCACAACCCAATCCACAAAAACCATAAATCAGACAAATAATTATATCCCAATCCTCATCAGAGAAGCTGTTGAGCACGAACAGAAATGTCCAAATGCCATCTT
The DNA here is from genome assembly GCA_015471245.1 of Laticauda colubrina. Classification (NCBI taxonomy): domain Eukaryota; kingdom Metazoa; phylum Chordata; class Lepidosauria; order Squamata; family Elapidae; genus Laticauda; species Laticauda colubrina. The sequence goes on from BLBF01000039.1 coordinate 6,580,394, forward strand.
ATTTGTTCTAGAAGACATCAGTGACAATGATGACTTTCCAGAACATCATCAGTGATTATCAAGCATCAACCATCTTCCCTGATGAAATACTTGACATTTTCCCGCATTGGCCGAGAGCTCAAAAACAGAGAAAGCTCTGTGGCCCCACACTTCTGCAGGGTCATTTGCAAAAATGAATCAAGTAAACGTAAATTCATTTATACCATAAATTCACTTGCCAAAAGCAGCACCAACCATAAGAACCTCCATTCTCGCCCTGACCTAACCATACCGCTCCCATGTACTCCACACAGAACTCAAAAAATGTCTAGACAATGGAGAAAAGGACCTGTACATTGACTACCATGCAGATTGTATCAAAAGTAAGTCACACAACCCGCAACTCAGCTTTAACCTTCAACCACAACCTTACCTCAACCAATCCACCATCACCCAAAACTAGGCACATATGCCCCTAACTAACTCAATTCCAACTACAGCTGGCCTAAAACGCAAGCAACTCAATGCAAGAAGCCTTGTAAATAAAATACCTGAATTTCTCCTCTTACTAAATATGGCTAAATTCAACATCATATTTGTCTGTGAAACATGGCTCAATGCATCTCTCCCTGACTCCATTACCACAGTAAGAAACTGTCATGTTTACTGATCATATGATGAAATTCGTAGAGGAGGTGGTGTTGCTATCTTCTATAAAAAATCCTTACATCTAAAAAACATCCAAGTTACCCAGGAGCTTGCTCCTTCTGAGACCATCATCCGTGAACTATCCTGAAATACCACATTTCGATTCTCACTATGTTACAGAGAACCTGATTATGACATCAAACATGTAAACAAGCTAAATTCACGACTAACATGGGCAACATCCTGCCCACATGTGTTTATCTTTCTTGGTGACTTCAATCTACCTCATATTAACTGGACCCTAAATGAATGGACAGCTGAACCCATACATGCAATCTTCTACAATGCTCTTACAAATCTGGGACTGGAACAACTAGTAACCAACAATACTAGACTTAAAAACTACCTCAATCTCATCTTCTGCAATAGTTTAAATTTAATTTACAGAATACAAACTAAAGAACCTTTTTCCAACAGTGACCACAACATGATTGACTTTTGTCTCAACATATGTCCACACAAAAATCATCACAATGAATGAATCCCCAATTATAACTTCAAAAAAGGCAACTATGATTTTACAGACAATGATATCTCATTCCTTGATTGGCAACCTCTATTCACTGGATGCGATACTGTTGAAGACCATTACAACGTATTTTTACTTGAAGTCAAAAGAGTCATCAAACTATACGTACCAATAACAACTCCCCCCCCCAAAAAAAAACAGTTTTCCCATAACAATAAGGAAACTTCAATCCAAAAAGAGATCACTGTGGCAGAAAAACAAATCTGGTCACGTTCTCAACTTCAAAAGCCAATAAAAAAATTTATGCCATCAGATAAAGACTGAATGCACCTATTATCACATTAAACAAGAGGAAAACCTTCTATGCACCAACAGACAAGTACAATGATCTAATACATTTTGATTTTATCGAAAAAGTATTATGCAATTTAAAACCATCTTATCTATGGGACCGGACAGAATATGTGCCTACTTCTTTAAAAAGCTATCCACTGCCAAAGCAGAACCTCTAAGCATAATCTTTGAAAAATCTTTCAGGACCAACTCCTTGCCTAACCTATGGTCACAAGCCATAGTCATTCCCATCTTCAAAAAGGGAGACCCCAGCCAAGTTGAAAATTACAGACTAACCTCTTTATGCTGTGGCACCTGTAAAGTCATGGAATCAATTATTAACCAATCCATTATCCTCCACTTAGAGATGAACAACCTACTCTTTAATAAACAATTTGGTTTCAGAAAAAACTATCCTGTAATCTGCAACTCTTACACTGCAAAAATATATGGACTACACAACTCAATCAGGGCAAAACAATAGACGCAATCTACATAGACTTCTGTAAAGCCTTTGATTCAGTGGTACACGACAAACTACTCCTAAAACTAAAATCTTATGGTATCTCTGGACAACTAAATAACTGGATAGAAGCATTCCTGTCAAACAGACAACACATGGTAAAAATTGGGACTGTCCTATCAAATTCTGTACCTGTCAATAGTGGTGTCCCCCAAGGCAGTGTTCTAGGACCAATTCTCTTCATACTCAACATAAATGACCTCTGTGACCATATTAAGAACAGCTGCATTCTCTTCACTGGTGATGTAAAGCTGTTCAATACCACAGACAATACTGCTCCCCTTCAAAAAGATCTTGACTATGTCTCAGAATGGTCAAACAAATGGCAACTTCAAATCTCAACAAATAAATGCTCTGTCTTACATATTGGCAAAATAAATCAGAAAATAAAATACAAGCTGAATAGTCAAGATCTTGTTGATGATCCAAGCTCTGTAAAGGACCTTGGAATACTCATCGCTAATGATCTAAGTGCTAGAGCCCACTGTAACTACACAGCCAAAAATACTCGAATACAGCTCATCAGTCTGGAACCCACATTACATATCTGATATTAGCAGTTGAGAAAGTCCAGAAATATTTCACAAGAAGAGTTCTCCACTCCTCTGCTCACTGTAGAATACCTTATGCCACCAGGCTTGAAATTCTAGACCAAGAAAATCTTGAATTTCGCCATCTTCGGTCTGATCTAAGTATGGAATATAAAATCATATGTTGCAATGACTTATCTGTCAATGAATACTTCAGCTTCAACCATAACAACACAAGAGTACACAATGGATACAAATTCAAGGTTAACCGGACCAAACTTGATTGCAGGAAATATGACTTCAGCAACAGAGTGGTCAATGTCTAGAATACTCTACCTGACTCTGTGGTTTCTGCCCCAAACCCCAAAAACTTTAAACTTAGACTGTCTACTATTGACCTCATCCCCTTTCCTAAGAGGTCTGTAGGGGTCATGCATAAGTGCACCAATGTGCCTACTGTCCGTGTCCTATTGTTTCTTTTATTTTTCTTATATGTACCCATTTCATAACTATGTATATACTTATACCTGTTATCTTCTAAGTGATTGACAAATCAAAATAAATTAATAAAAATAAATATTCCAATGAAATGTTCCTCTTGTCTCCCTATTGGTCATTTCATACTTCAGATTAAACACAAGCAGTCTTACGTTCAATCTCTTTAGCCTTTGCCAAAATAATTTCTAAACTTTTTCTTTTCTATCAAATGGAATTGATAGAAATGATGAGTGAAGAAAATGCAAAAGAATTTTTTGCTGTGCCTCAATACATTAAAATATTGTGGGTTGCATGTATTCATTAAAACAACATACCAGATAGATTTCATATCTGAAGATCATAGTTCTTTCTTTACCTTGAGGAAAGGACATTTTGTTTTTCCTTTGTTTTGGCTAACTTTTGTTTGAGCTTATCTTCATCTCTATAATCTTTCCATCACAGAAATTATCATAGGTTACTCTCTTGCATGTCCCAATAATTCCTGAAACTTATCTGTCAGAAATTAGAGAGAAGATTTATCCAATAACTGCATTCAGACACAGCAGAAAGTCTTCTGAACAGTTAGAACTTTTTTTTAAATAAAAATGTTTTTTTTACACATCTCTTCAAGTGAGCAATGTGATTCCAGGTTACAACATTTATAGATAGTCATAATTACATTTCCAACTTTTTAAATCTAATTTCATATCAAATCATTGATATTCCATTGATTTTTAAATAAGTTCTCACTTCATATTTCAATTCATTAATTCAATATCAAAAACATTTCATCCTCACTTATATTTCCCATTCTTTATCCCCTATTATTTCCATTTTCTGATTACCACCTATTTTATTTTACATTATTCATTATTATCTTCATTAACTTTCTCAAAGATGATATATAATAAACAAATATATAATAAACAAGATCCCTGTGAGAGGGATCTTGGAGCCTTAGTGGACAACCAGTTAAATATGGGCCAGCAGTATGCAGCAGCCACCAAAAAAACTCATGCAATCCCAAATTGTCTTCACAGAAGGATACAGTCAAGATCAAAGGAAGTACTAATACCACTCTATAAACCTTAATAAGACCACACCAAGAGTACTGCATCCAGTTTTGGTCACCACATTATGAAAAAGATGTTTAGACTCTAGAAAAAGTACAGAGAAGGGCAACCAGGATGATTAGGGCACTGGAGGCTAAAACATACAATGAACTGTTGCAGGAACTGGGTTTGGCTAGTGTAGTAAAGAGAAGGACCAGGGGAGACATGATAATGGTCTTCCAATATTTGAGGGGCTGTCATAGGGAGGAAGGGGTCAAACTATTTTCTAAAGCACCTGTAGGCCAGACAAAGAATAATGGGTGGAAACTGAAGAAGGAGAGATTTAACTTGGAAACAAGGAGAAACTTTCTGACAGCGAGAACAATCAATCAATGAAACAGCTTGCCCTCGGAAGTTGTGGGAGCACCATCAGTTGAGACCTTCAAGAAGAGATTGGACTGCCATTTGTCAGAAATAGTGTCGGGTCTCCCGCTTGGGCGGGGGGTTGGATAGATGACCTACAAGGTCCTTTCCAACTCTGATTATCTGTATCTGTAAACAAAAAAGAATAAAAATAAAATAAAACTAATATATTCAGGATCCACATGGTATATCCCCAGTCTACAATAAATCTTATATTTATTCCAGAGATATTCATATAATCATTTCATATTTTTACTTTGTTTCCACTTAGCCATAGTTAACCTATGAAATTGTATTAAATTTTCATCCTCTTCCTTTTTAATCATAATATAATACTCTCATTACAAATATTTTACTTTCCAATATAATCCTTTCTGGTTTACCATATTCTCTATTTCTCATACGAACAGTTAGAACTTCTGAAGCATAGCTCTTCTAGTTCTTTCCTAACAGGTTTCCAGTATTCCATGAAAACTTTCCTTTGGGAGAACTTTCAATATACTGTATAATGTTGCTGAAGGTCTTTTTTTTTAATTGCTTGATATTTTTCTTTAAGGACTCAGAATATTGATCCAATAGAGGCAGTATGGTCTGATGGTTAAGGCACCAAGCTAGAAAACAAGACATTATGGATTGCAGTCTTACCTTAATCATTAAAGCTGATTGGGTATCTTTGGGCCTGTCATTCTCTCTCAGCCCAATTCACCTCACAGGGTTGTTGGACAGAAAGTAGTAGAGGAAGAAGTATTGTGCATGTTCATCACAATGAGTTATTCCTAAAGATAAAAAAATAGGAAATAAATACATATACAAAAAATAAATGTTACTTCAAGTTGCTTAGAAAGCTTAGAAATCAGAATATAATGGAGAGATAAATGATATCAATGGCATTTTCAAGAAGTGTATGTTAAAAGAAGCAGAGCTCTCGATTTGATATCAGAATTTAACTCTTATATATCTCCAAAAGAAATATGGATCAGATCATGAGGCTATGATCACCATTTTCTTATTTTGGTCACTTTCTGCAAATGCTACTAGATGGATTGTATTTGTTCTATGGTCCCTATCATGGAGCCTATAAATGATCATTTATATATTTTACCACAAAAAAGTTGAATTTTGCAAGCATGTCAAAGTCAATCATTGCATATTTGGAAATTATGTTGAGGCTTTCACATTCACTGGTTGTGGAGAATCCATGTATCCATCAGTCTATTTCATTGTCATCATTAGTAGAGATAGGTATTGCTATAACAGCATATTTGAATTCTTCATGGGTTATTTGTTCCTGTATTTCATTTATTACCTGTGCATTTCTAATTAGAATAGCTGAAATGTAGCAATTTCTTTCTCAAATTAAAATTATCCTTGATAGAACTCTGTGCCATCTTGAAGAAATTGATTTACATTAAGGAAATAAAGGATTTTTTAAAAAAATAAATTTTATTGATTTTACAATTAAAACAAACCAACAACACATACATAATGAATGTATATGTAATATACATATATGTAATATAAATGAAAGAGAGAAAAAGAAGAAAGGGAGAAGAAAAGAGAAAGAAAAAAATAAAAAACAGCTAAAACATTTCCATCTTCAGCAGTTTGTAAGACCTCTTTTTTAATCCTTATTTTATGCCATATACACACACCTAATCCTTACATATATCTGTGTATCACTACTATGTATTTATCCTATCCTCTTTTGCCTTTTAGTGTGAAGTCTATCTTTGGTCTATCCATTTGTACCAGCAGTTCCAGCTGTTGTAGTATATTGAAGTGTCTTTATTTTTTAATGCCAAAGTTCATTTGTCCATTTCTGCACAACTTGAAATTTTTTGAATGATCATCTCCTCTGATGGAACATGAGGCTGCTTCCAACATTGTGCAAAAGCCAATCTGGCCACTGTCAAAACGTGTATTATTATCTATTTCACTTTTTTTGATATTTGTTTATCAAAGATCCCTAACAGAAAGGACTCTGGTTCTTCCAGTCAATTTCTAATTTTCTGCCAATATTTTTGAGCTTCTGTACAGGACCATCACATATGGAAAAAAGTTCCCTCTATTTTTCTTTTTCCATTTCCAGGAAAATGGAACTCATATGAGTCCATATTTGGACTCATATTGAGGTGCATCTTCGCTAATCTCGAAGGAGGAAGGTATCATCTATAAAACATTTTATAGGTGGTTTTTTTTTTAATGCTACCAATTTTGTAATTTTATTATTTCTACCCCAGACCTTTTCCCATTTTGTTATGGTGATGCTACGTCCTATATTCCTATTCCAGGCTATCATGTTCCCTTTTACAATTTCTTCTTCTAATAAATAATTATAAAATTTTGTTGTATTTTTTTTGCCTGATCCTGATAAAATTTTATCTAATTGCTGGAGTTTATTGTTAATTCCAAATTCTTTCTTGTCCTGTTTATATCTACTTTGAATTTGAAGATATGCCCATTGATCAATTTTTAGTCCCCGCTCTTGAAGTTCTTGCCACAATTTTAAATTTCCTTGTGTATCCAATAAGTCCTTATATTTAATTATTTTAGTGATATCCATTGTTGAAATCCAAATTGGTATTTTTAAATAGTGTTTTTTCTGTATTTTCTTCCAATTAATTAATAATGAGTCTCTGATTAGGTGTCTGTGAAAATATTTCTGGCTAGTTTTCCCTACATCCCATAAAAAGCATGCCACCCCCTCTGCAAGTCATGGCCTTCGAAGAATAACATTCTCTTATTGGTTAAATTCACCCATTTCTTCAACCATACTAAAGAAGCTGCACTATAATACAACTTCCAATTTGGAAGTGCCAGCTCTCCCCTGGTCTTCATATCCTGAATTGCCTTTAAATTTATTCTAGATTTTTTCCCTTGCCAGATAAATTTTATAGATATTTTATTACGTTCTTCAAAAAGTTTTTTGTGTACTTTGACTGGGATCATCTGAAATATATATAGGAATTTTAGAAGAATATTCATTTTAATAGCAGCAATCCTGTCTAATAATGAAAGTTGCACCCCGTGTTTCTAAATCCTTCTTTACCTGTTGCATCAATTTATCACAATTATTTTCCTTAAATATCTTACAATGTGCTGTCAACCATATTCCTAAGTATTTAATTTTCTTTATCACTTGTATTCTCATAACTTCTTCTAGTTCTATTTTCTGTTTTTCTGTTACATTTTTAGTATTAATTTTGTTTTCTTCCTATTAATTTTAAGTCCTGCTACTGCTCCAAATTGTTTTAATTTATTCATCATTTTTTGTCCTCTTTCTATTGGTTTCTCAATGAAAAAAATCATATCATCCGCAAATGCTTGCAACTTATATTCATCTTTCTTAACCTTTAATCCTTTTATCTCTGGATTCTGTCTAATTCACATTAGTAATACTTCTAATGATAATATGAAGAGCAGGGGGTGAGAGTGGTCAGCCCTGTCTGACTCCTTTTTCTATTTTTATTGGACGGGTATATTCCCCATTTATTATAATATTAGCCTATTGTGTATCATAAATGGTTGTTATAATATTTTCAAATTTGGTGTCTAAATTCATATTATAAAATTTTTAAAAATTGCCAATTTGAATTATCGAAGGCCTTCTTTGCATCTAAAAACATAAATGCAATTTGTTTTTCAGGGTGGGCTTCGTAAAATTCTAAGATATCTAGTACTATTCTTATGTTGTTCCTGATTTGTCTGGTTGAGAGAAATCCATTTTGATCTTCATATATATGCTCATTTAACATTCTTTTTAATCTACTTGCTTTAATAAAAGTGAATATTTTGTAATCAGTATTTAACAGTGAAATTGGCCTATAATTATGCACATATTGGGTATCCGAATCTTCCTTCAGGATCAGTGAAATCAATGCCCCCCTCCATGAGTCCGACATCCTGGTTGTCAAAAAGATGTCATTAAAAACTTCTACCATAAGAGGTCCTATTTTTCCTGCTATTGCCTTGTACAGCTGGTTCCAGGGATTTATTGTTTTTCTGGTTCTCTATTGCTGATTTCAGTTCAAACCAAGTAATGTCTTTGTTGAATAATTCTTCCATTTCTTCCCCAATTGCTTTATCTTTCACTTCATCTGAATAGTTTCTTATTCTATCTTTGTTAAGGCCCTGTCACACTGCCCAACGGATGCAAAATGGACACAATGGACGAGCAAAATGTTCCATCCGTTGTTATCCACTCTCAAAAGGGGCAAAAATGTGCATAACCGGAGCAGATAACATGGACGCGGGGAGGATGTAGAGCGGATGGAAAGCGGATGCGGAACGGAAGCCAGCGGATGGAAGCGGATGGAAGCAGTTGGCACATCCGCTAGGCTTCCGGGGGGCCTCAGCAAAGTGGACGCGTAACGGAAAGAGCGGATGAACAGCGGATGAAGCGGATGCACAGCGGAAGCCTAACGGATGCCTGGCGTTGATTGCGCATGCGGGGGAGATACATTGCATAAGCCACGTGGATATAAAGGGAAGCAGCTCACATGTGGCCAGTATTCAGAGGAAAGACCTGCTGCAGGATACATCGAGTCCTTGCCTGCCCTGCCTGCATGCCAGCCTGCAAGCCTTGCTGCAAGCCTTGCTGCCAGCCTGCCTCCAAGCCTCCTGGCCAGCCTCCCTGCCAGCCTTGCTCTCTGCCAGCCTGCCAGCCTTGCTGCCAGCCTGCCTTCCAGCCTCCCTGCCAGCCAGTCTGCCTGCCAGCCAGTCTGCCTGCCTGCCTGCCTGTCTTCCTGCCTGCCTTCCTGCCAGGCTTCCTGCCAGCCTTGGTGCCTGCCAGCCTCCCTGCCAGCCTCCCTGCCAGCCTCCCTGCCAGCCAACAACCCCACAACCATGGGGAAGAAGCGAAAGTCTCAGCAACCTGCCGCCATCCCTGGCAAGAGGGACAGGGCCACCCTCCCGCCCCCAGTCCCTGACTCTGCTTCTGTTGGGGCTTCTGCTGCTCGGGCTCGCTCTTCTGGTGCTGGAGCTTCTGCTGAAGCTTCTCCTGGCAGTGGTGCTTCTGCTGCTGCATACTCTGTTGAAGCTGCTCCTGGCGGTGGTGCTTCTTCTGCTGCGTACTCTGCTGAAGCTGCTCCTGGTCCTGCTGGTCCTGCTGGTCCTGCTGGTCCTGCTGGTCCTGCTCGTCCTGCTCGTCCTGCTCATGCTCCTGGACTTGCTCGTACTGCTCGTCCTGCTCGTGCTCCTGGTCTTGCTCGTCCTGCTCGTCCTGCTCGTGCTCCTGGTCCTGCTGGTGCTGCTGCTGGTGGTGCTGCTGGGGCTCCTGGTGCTTACTCTGCTGCTGCTGATCCTGGTCCTGCTGATCCTGCTGCTGCTGCTGATGATGATGATGATAATGATCCTGCTGCTGCTGCTGGTGATGATGATGATGATGATGATGATGATCCTGCTGGTGATGATGATGATGATGATGATGATGGTCCTGCTGGTGCTGCTGCTGATGGTGGTGTGGAGGAGCAGCCGCTACCACCTGGGAGCCCCTCTGATGAGGGCCCATCTGGTCCTGCCAAAGGGAGGAAGAGGCGTATGCGGGGACGGGAGAGGAGGCAATACTTCATTGAGGAGGAACACGAGGATGAGGTGCTGGAGTGGCTGAGAGAGAATGACTATCTGTGGTGGAAGGGACACCGCCTGTACAGGGACACCAAAGGAAGCAGGCTGCTTGGAGAGAGAGGGAGGAGAGTATGGGTTACACTTCGGATGTGCTTCTTGGCTGGTGGAAGCACATGCACACCTGGTACGGGAAGCTGCGCCTGAAGAAATCTGGCCAGGCCACGGTTAAGCTGACGGACAGAGAGACCTACGTCATGGCCAGGTGCAGCTTCCTGGAGGGTGAGATCCGCCACCAAGGAGCACCAGCAGCCCCTCTGTCTACCCACTCTCTCAGGCAGCCTGCTGAGAGCCAGTCCTCTTCCGGCCGAGAGTCAGTCCCTGTCTCCAGGCAGGTTTCTGTGGAGCGTGCCATGGCAGAGAATCCACGGACAGCTGTTGTAATGGTGGTGGAGCGCGTGGAGGACTCCCTGGTGCGGTGGGAGAAAGGAGACATTGAGTCCACCACAGTCCTAGCCGCATCCACCCACCCCCCAGCTCTGCCTCCACAGAAAGGCAGAGAGCCAGACAGCAGGAGGGGCAGAGCCACACTGTCCTGCTGGAGATCAGGGACACCATCTGCACCAGTATAGATCTCCTCTCTCAGCTGGTCAGCACTGACTCCTCCTCCTCCAACCGCAAGCCCTTCCTCACCTATGTCAACCAGACCCTCAAGAACATGGAGAAACCCCAGTACCAGGTGGTGAAGGACCGGATCACCGAGCTGCTTCACAATCCTCCAGATCCAGAGGAACCTGCTCCCACTCAGTCCAGGTCTGCTCCTCCACCCCAGGTGATGTCCCTCCCATTCCGTGCCACCCACGCCAGTCCTCACCCAGCTGCAGACCAGACAGCCCCACTACTCCTTCCTCCACCCCACAGCCAAGCCCGGCCTCAGTACATCTCTCATCAGTACTGGGGCTGACACCCCATGGCATGGAGGAAGGACCTCTCAGCATCGCGGGTCTGAGGTAGCTGTCTGAGAGCTTCCTCAACACACCATCCCCTGTTGTCCCCTCGGGGCCAGGCACCCCAATGACGATACAGACCAGCACTCCAGCACCACCCACCTCCACAGCACCTGGACCCTTCACCCCTGAGACTGGGCACATCTCCGAGTGACCAATAAAAGTTCCAGAGACTGGGTAGCTGGCAACCTGTGGACTTTATTTGGACACTTGACTTGGATCATTTTTTTTTTAAAGCTTGTTGTTCAGTAAAGTTTATCTTTATTCACACACTTGCTTCATTTCTTTTTTTGTAATAAAGTCTTGGTGAAAACTTTTAGAATTGGTTTAAGCCTTTGCATGCTTGTGGAATGGGTTAAGATAGCAGTGGGGTGGGCAGGGATACCTTTGGGATGAGTTAAGATAGCTGTGGGATAGATAAACCTCCAGTGCAAGCATAGTGGGACTGTATGGTCCACCCTCCCAGGTGCCACACCTTTGGCCCTTCATTAGTAAGCATTGATCCACGCATTTGAACATAAACACAACTCTTTATTAAATGCCCTGTTCATTGTAGGGGCACTCAACATACATGGCCCAATCTCATCCGTGTGATGAGACAGGCTGAAGGAAGCACCCATTAATCATCTATCATCCTGTCTTGCCACTTCCCTGCTCCAGCTGGGGAGTTGCAGCAGTGTCTCAGGAGGTTGCGCTACTTCTTCCCTTCATGTGAGGCTCTGTTGGGGCCTTGCACATCCTGAGTGTCTATCAGGTTTCGCCCTTGCCTCCATTCCCCAGGCTCCATTTCCCCATTGCCTTGCTGGAGGTCCACGAGCCTGTTATGCAAGACTGGGTAGCGGGTGCGCATGAGATTGTGCAGGATGCAGCAAGCTTCCACAATCCTCCTCACGGTCTCTGGGCGATGCTGCATGGTGGTGAGAAGTACCTGGAACCTGTTGGCCAGGATGCCAAAGGCGTTCTCCACCACCCGCCTTGCCCTATACAGCCTGTAGTTGAAGATCCTCTCTTCACGGGTGAGGCATCTGGAGGTGTAGGGCTTCATGAGGTAGGTTCTGAGGGAGAAGGCGTCATCTCCCACGATGAAGTAGGGCACATCTTGCGTGTCGTTGGGCAGTGGGTCTGGATCTGGGAAGCCCATGATGAGGTTGCGTTCCAGCCCCTCCTTGAGGTCACTGGCGTTGTATACCTGGGCATCTGAACATGAGCCGCTGCCTGAAGCATCGATGTACATGAACTTGTAGTCAGCATTGACCATGGCAAAGAGGATGATGCTGAAGAAGCCATTGTAATTGAAATAAGTGGACCCTGACTTAGCTGGAGCTTTGCAGGCCACGTGCTTCCCATCTATGGCTCCAACGGTGTGGGGAAAGTTTCACCTCTAATACCACTGCTCTGCAACTTTCTTCCATCCTTCATCAGTGGAGGGGCACTGGAGGAGCTCCTCCAGGTATTCTTCGATGATGGCCTGCACCACTTCTCTGACCACAATGCTGATGATGTTGTGTGGCACCCTCCAGCCGTACTGCATGCTCCTGTAGGTGGTCCCTGAGGCCAGGTGGCGCAGAGTGAGTGCCACCTTGAGCCCAGGTTCCAGGCTGGGCCGGAAGTTGGTATTTGCCTTAGTCAACCTGGGTGTCAGCCGCTGCACAACTTCATCAAACATGGCTGGAGGCATCCTCATGAAGTTCTGGAACGCTCGAGTGTCTTCGTTCCTGAGCTCCACCATCAGCTTGTTGTACAGTCCATACTCTGCTTTTCTCCTGATCCATCTTCGGACCCAGACGCTTCTTGGCCGCCTCCTTTTCTTCCCGTAGTATGGTTCACAGAGCCTGTAGATGGCTTTGCACTGTTGCAGAAGGATGGTGGCTGCCAAAAGGACTGTGTTACGATCCACGGTTGACATGACTGGATGCTGTGGAAGAGCAAGCGTCAGATGAAGGCTGCAGAGGTCTGCACAGCTAGGCTGCTGGTCTGAAAGTGAGATGCAGGTGAGTTGCTCCCCCTTTTTATAGGCAGTATAGGTGTCCCTTTGCATCCTCTAGGCATCCTCTAGGCATCCTCTAGACATCCTTAATATCCGAGATAGGTCCCCTCTGCGAATGTTTTTTCCATTTTAAACGCTTTGTTTCCATGCTGAATCCGTTCTGCATCTGTTCTGTATCCATTCTGCGTCCGTTCCGCTTCCTCCCTGCGTCTGCGCGGATGCGAGTTGTGCGGATGCGGAACAGATGCCTAGCAGATATAGCGGATGCATAACGGATAAATAACAGATGCATTGCGGATGCATAGCGGATGCAGAACGGATGAATTGGATACATTTTCCGCACAAAAGTTTTGAGCAGCTCAAAACTTTCTGAGCGGATGAAACGTCAATAAACGGATGCTGGACGGATAGAGAGGAAGCAAAATGGAGGCAGTGAGTGCATCGCGTTTTCCATCGGATGGCAAGCTTTTTTGTCCGTTTTACATCCTCTTCGCATCCGTTGGTGCAGTGTGACAGGGGCTTTAACTTCTTCTTTTTTAGATAACTCTTCATAATACTTATGGGCAAATTCTTTTTTCTGTTCTATCTCCTGTTGTATTCCCCCTTTCCATCTATTAGCTGGTATATCAATCTCTTTTCTTTCCTTTTTTTTAGTCTATATGATAGCCATGTCCCTGGCTTATTAGCATGCTCAAAATAAGTTTGTCTAGGTGTATTCAAATTTATAATCATTCTCTCTTGTTCAATTACATTCAGTTTATGTTTAGTTATTATTATCTGCTTTTGCAATTTTGAATCCTTTGGGGTAATTGAGTTACCGAATAGAAACTCTGTAATTGAGTTTCTAATTCCTTAATTTTTTTGTTTTAATTTTTTTTGCTGGGCGTATTTTTCCTTTTTCCTCTTGGCATTATAACAGATTGTTATACCTCTTATTATGGCCTTCATTGTATCCCAAATGTTTTGTTTTATAGTTATTCCATTATCATTTTTCTTTAAGAAATAATTTAATTCCTCCTTGAGTTTTTTGGTGTATTCTTTTTCTCTTATTAACTGAGTATTTAACATCCATCTTGGGTTTTTCCTTACCCTTCTATATTATCTGAATTGGATTGTGATCTGCCCATTCATTTGGTAAAATTTCAATCCCTTTTATCTCATTTGCTATTTCCCCATTCATCCATGCCATATCAATTTGTGTCCATATTTGATGAGGATTGTAAATTGTTTTTTCTCAGGATGTAATCTTCTCCATGTATCGATCAAAAGTGACTCCTTCATCATTTCCATACATATCTTGGGAAGCTCTCTTTTCCCCCTTTTGTTCTTCTCCCCATTACTGTGGTCTTTTTGATAATCAGCAATAGAATTAAAGTCTCCTATGATACAAATATTTCTTTTTTCCAATCCTACTATTTTTCCATAGAGATGCTTTAAAAAAATTTTTTTGATCTCCATTCAGGGAAAAGATTACACTAAGAGAATTGGGAGGGCATTAATCCAGATCTGCAAAACCAGAGTTCTTCCCTCAGAATCTGACCATATTAAATCTGCTTTCAAATCCTCTTTAACATATACTGCAATCCCTTTCTTTTTCCTCATGTTTGCTGGTGCAGTACATAGTTTCCTTAATTTCGGACATTCTAGGTATTTTTCATCTGTTTTCTTTATATGAGTTTCTTGTAGGCATATTATATCAGTGTTTTGTTTGATTAGTTTAGCTATTATCCTTTTCCTTTTTACTGTCGAGTTTAAACCATTTATATCAATTGATAGTAGTTTCTTTTCTTCTTCCATTTAATTAATTCTGTTTCGCTCTTTGTCTTGTAATGGCTCTGGTCTCTCCTTGTGCCTGAAGATGTGTCCTACTTTCTTCTCTTTCCTGATGTAGATGAGTATTTCCTTGATTTCCTAAAGTTCCACCTCTGTTCTTATGATAGCCTTGATCTTCCTGGGAGTTTGTTTCCAGTTCCTCCTTACTGCTCTGGTCTTCCTGACCTACCAATTGCTCATAAAATTCCTGGGCCTTTTCCATGGAGTCTATTTTAATTTTCCTTTCATTCCAAAAAACTAACATCCCCTCTGGGATTAGCCATTTAAATATGATTCTTTTCTGATTTAGGTAAGCTGCTAAGAACTTGTAGTCTCGTCTTTGTTCTCTTACTCTTCTTGGTATTTGTTTGAGAATCAAGACTTCTTTACCTTTATACATGATTGTTTCATCTCTTGACATCCTATATATGATATCCTGGACACTCCTTCTTGCAAATCATATTTGGACTTCTCTTGGGCATTTGTGGTGTCTTGCATAATTAGTGCTAATCCTGTAAACTTCATCAAACTCCCTTAAGATGTCATCTTTATCCTTTTCCAATAGTCCAGCCAGTATTCCTGCCATTAATTGTTCCAAGTCTTCTTCTTTGGATTCCACTACATTTTGGAATCTCAAGTATGTAGCAGCCTTGTCCATCTCTAGGTAGACCAGTGAGTCCTCCATTTCTTTATTCACATTCTTTAATTCTTCATCTGCACTTTCTAATTTCCTTTCAGTTCATTCAGTCCTTTCCTCTACCTCTTTATTGTTGCTTCATTTTTCTCCAAAGCCTGCTGTAATAATCCAACTTTGTCCTCTACTTTGGAGATATCTACTTTCATTTCTGCTTTTAATTTCCCTATCTCCTCATTGATATCTGCTCTCATCTCGTTATGGTTTTTCATTATTGTTTCTTGCAGCTTCATCATCAATTCCTGTAAAGTCAGCAAAATTGATTGGATGTTGGTATTCAAGATGTTAGCTTGTTTCTCTACTGGTAATGTTTCTTCTATGGTTTTTTGTGCCGTGGGCGAAGCTGTTGCCGACATAGTTGTTAACCTCGGGGTAACCTTTCTTCCAGTTTTCAGAACTGTAGTAGTTGTGGAAGTCATTTCTTTTAAGATTTGTTTCTGTTGTTGTCCTATAATAATTATATTATCCCAAATTAACATTCAGTGATAGAATCTCTGTATTAGGATTGACCAGTAGGTGCAGAAGCCCATCTGTGGTTTCAGATAATCTCTTTTTGCAGTTGGCACAATCCTTTGAGGGTGCATGAGTCCCAGAGAGATTCGTGCCAGCGTGGGGGAGACTCGGGTTGCAGTGTGGGGAAGGCAACCCCCTGCAGCGAAGGGGAGCCCTCCAGAGCCCAACAAGTAAGAAACAGCTCGCTTTCAGTGGTGGCTCCGAAGTCTGGACTGCCACCAATGTAAAGAAGCAAGTGTGTGACAGTTTGTGAGATCATTGGGGAAGAGTGTGGCAGAGAAAATTAGCAGCAGAGAGGAGGATTGGAATGCCATAGACTTTTATAAGGCTGTTACAAGTGTCTGTCCAGAGCCCTAAAAGAAAGCGGCCAAAAAGTGGATGCAAGGCAAGTGAAAGTGAAAGGGCTTGGCAGACAGAAGAGAGAGAGAGAACAATAACAAGTAAAAAGGGAAGTTTATGAGGTTGTGAGATTAGCGGCTGGAAGGTGCCTGGAAGTTGTGGAGGATTTGGACTATCTCATTTAATTTGTATTCTAAAAGACTTTATTAAACCGGAGATGAGAAGAAGATTGGAACTGATTGAACAGAGACAGTGTGGCGCCACAGGTGATATTTAGAAACCCTGAAGCTATCGTAACAATATAACTGATATAAACCGCTTAACAGCCCTTTAGGGAACATACTGATCTAATTGAGGAGGTGGTTCTATCTGAAGAAAATCAGGAAAATTGAACTTAGGAACGCTAAGACAAAAAGTAAAAGTGGAAGCTTCCGAATGTGTGGAGATACCGTGTAATTGCAGTCACTACTCAGCATTTTTTACCTTCCCACTTCCAATGTGTTTGGAATGAAAGCTCTCAAACTTAGAGAGAGAAAGCTAAAAACTTACTTCAAAATTCCTTTTTCTCCCTTTTTTACTCCCTTTTTTCTGTATACATTTGCTCAATTCTTCTTTTTCCTCACCATCTGGCGCTATCATGAACTATCTCTCCTTCTTTATTCTCTCTTTATAATGATTATATATATTCATATTGGGGAAAGGAAAATTGATTGTTGTAACTGATTGTTAAATAATTGAATTAATTGATTTATTAATAATAGTGATAGTTATACTTTGATTAGATATATAGGGAAAATAGTAAAAACATTAAATATTATTTAATTAATAAGTATAGGATTTTATGTATTAATATTATAATTTATTATGTGATCACAATTAATCCATTTGGGGATGAATGTAATATTGTTTGTGTTTAAGAATATTTTAAATAAGATTAGATAAATAGGAAATAAAGGATTTTGATTGGTTTGTTTGTTGCCTGTTTTCTCATTTCTTTCTTTCTCTAATATGAGAAATACTTATCCACTCTAATCAGTATTTTTTATTTTCCATCTAAAAGTGAAAGAGGGAAGCATTCCCTCCAACTAAGACTCCAAGTAGTTTCAGTTTATTATTTTTTCAACTTTTTTTTTTTTGCATGCTCTCCTTTTATTATGCTTTTTGCCAAAAAGTTTTTAAATTTTTAAAAATATTTCTTTTCTCTCTTTTTTAGTCTGGAAAGAATGTTGAATTCAAGTGGAATTCTCTTATCCTCCCACTCAGAACATTTCTCTAGTTATAAATTTAACTGCATTAAACATATTTAACAAAGTGAGGCTTATATGAACCTTGTATCCATATAGGTTGCATTACAGCTGTGAACTTTGTTGAAATTCTTCAATCATTCAACCCATAAGTCAACCTCAGTTCCTGCAGTTTTCTCATGAGGAGCAGCTTTCTGGGGTGAAAAGGGGCAGTCTCACAATCTTTCCTTATTCTGGAAAGACTGTGCTAGGCCACTGAACTCTGCCACAATATCGTCCTTGACCCTTCAGAGACATTTACATAATCTCCCTTAGGAAGCCAGGTGTCCTGTGAGGGTATGTAGAATATTTTTGATAAAGATGAAGAGTAAGGGGCACAGAGGAGGTACAATTATACAGTGCAAAAAATAAGAAATCAATATGAATATCTAAAACTTCAATTCTCTGCTTTAATTCAGCCAAAATTTATCCAGATCAAGGGTTAAAAAAATGCTAACAAGGAGCACTGGTGTGCTGTCCCACTCACACACACACACACACACACACACATATAAGCCTTGGTGCTATTGTTATGACTATGGCTACTGCTAACAAGTAAAGTCCATATGATCTTATATGAATCATTGTTCATCTCCTTAGAACAAACTTGTTTAGCAAGATCAGACAGGTCAGGGAAGTTCCAAAAGCTGTCCTTCATGAGAATTTCTGCCAGAAATTGAATCATCAGTCTCTTAACTGAATCCCAAAGGAAGAAATACAGCTTAATTCTAATTGTACTAATTAATTTCCCCACCATCCAGTCAGAGCTGAGAAAGCTTCTTAGATAAAAAGCAAAACATCAAAAAAAAAAAAATCCAGAAAGTCCAGTTGCTTCTTGAAAATGTATCTTTGGGATAACCATGACCTGGATGACTAAGAATCTCCATAGTCATCTAATTGTATTAAAGCCTTAGAAATCAAGTGATGTCGTGTTATAGGTGTTTGTTTGTTTTAAAAAAGTTTGAATTATACCTAAATTTGGAGGCCTCCTTATAGAAACACAATTTGAAAGCAGCATACATAAAACCATAAAAATATCTAAAATATTTACCAATATTTTAATCTGTGAGTTCAGGTCTTTCTTGATTCTGAAATGTGTTTGTTTTACCGCAGGCTAGTATTGCTGGTATTGGAGGTAAAACACAATAGAAAGAATGGCTGGTGAAAGCTGTGGCTTCACACACACATACTAACATCAACACAAACTTACATCATTCAAACACTTCATGAGATAACAATTTTTTTTCCTCAAAGGACTTCTTGTCCAGCATGAGAATTACAAATTTATTTCATACTCTTACATTAATCAAACCAGAAATTATTTCTTCGTAATAAGCTTTTATGTCATGATCTTTTTGTCCATCAGCCCATTTTCTTTGAAATCATTTTAGAGAGAGATTATCAGGAAAATGCACAAACTAAACAAATGCACAAGAATTGCTAAAGACAATAACTGCATACCTAGCTTAAGTTATGTTTGGTCTATGACTATATATTTTAATAAAAAGAACTAACTTGGTTTATGCTTTCATCTTTTCAGTATAATTCAATACAAATTACATCACAATTTCCCAATATTCTACTGTAATTCTATGTCATTGACTATAAAAATTGAGGGTGAGGTAAAATGCCCAAGAGCTAAGATCTAAGCTATTGTTCAGTAAATGAATATCTTGATTTTCTCATATATAAAATCTATGTAAGAAGGAGAAATGATGACTGCTATCATTCTAGACTTATTTGAAAGCATGTGTTTTGCAAAGCATTTAAAATAAGAGCAACTACAATGATTAAATAGCTTATACTTTTCAACAGTTTCCTCTTTAGAGAGCTCATTCCAAATTCTAAGCTCATTTCTTCGAGGCTGGTACACATTTATACAATTGTTTATCTGCATGGTGGCTGGATTATAAATATAAATATTATTCATTATTGGCTCTGTTTGATGATATTTTTCCTCTCATACAATTCTATTATTAAAGACACTAAATTTAGCATGTTTATACTGGAATTGTCCAAATCTGAAATTCTGAATGATGTGCACCAATACTAAAACCCTGTGTAATATGGTCTCATGTTTCTACAGGATCATTGATTAAATTAAACGTGAGTAGTGATTACAACTTAATGATCATTAATGCAGCAAATATAGGAAAGTTATAAACATTTGATTCAAAAAGTCAACTGCATGTTGATTTTAACAAAGTGCCGAGTCTAATCAGCTTGTCAAATCATTTGTAAACAATGAATTAAGTTGAATACCCGTTCATTTAATTCAGAGTGATCTGAATCAATTTGACAGTTCATAACTGAGCAGGACAAGTTTTGTTCTATCATGGTTACTTTGTTGGGCATGATGATCTAGCCACTGGATTTACTTGTTAAATTCTGTACCTAGTAGAGCTCTTTAGAGTTAGTGGAACATGAGTATTTTTTGTTTTCTGTATACAGAGTTTGACCTCACACTCACACTCACACACAGCAGTTTCTGTTGGAAAGACATCAAGTCAGAGTGGTCGGTGGTTCATTGTTCCTTGCAAAGGTGTCTGTTCATGGGTGTACCCCTCTCTACCTTTTCCCAAATCCATATGCTGTCAGACAGACTTCTCTTTGATTGACCATTCACCTACCAGTTTTTCTGTCTCTATTCAGAATATCTCAAACATTCATTCATTCCTATTCATGTTCTCACTTCTCCCCATTTTTCTTTTAAAATTTATGCTTCATTATTTTATTTATTTATCACATCATTCATACAGTGCTATATTCCAACTAATCCCAAGCTATTTATAAGTATAATACACACAATAGAATGAAATCCATAAAACATCATGCCAACTCACATTCATTTATATCTAGTGACTAAAAACTGGAACCAGATCTGAGTTTTTCTCTCTGTCTCTCTCTGTCTCTGTCTCTCTCTGTCTGCTTTTCTCTCTCTCTCTCTCTCTCTCTCCCTCTCTCTCTCTCTCTCTCTCCCTCTCTCTCTCCCCCCCATTATATTTTGCTTCCTTAAGTCCCTGTCACACAGCACCAACAGATGGAAAGAGGATGTAAAACAGAGAGAAACACTTGCCATCCGTTGGTTAACGCGATGCTTCTGTTCTGTACTCACTGCATCCGTTTTTCATCCTTTCTATCCGTCCAGCATCCGTCGACTGACATTTCATTTGCTCAAAAAGTTTTGAGCTGAACAAAACTTTTTGAGTGGAAAATGTATCCAACGCGTCCGTTCTACATCCGCTAGGCATATGGGGAACATCCGTTCGACATCCGTCGTCATCCGTTACACGTCCGCTATATCTGCTAGGCATCCGCTGCGCAT
The DNA here is from genome assembly GCA_015471245.1 of Laticauda colubrina. Classification (NCBI taxonomy): domain Eukaryota; kingdom Metazoa; phylum Chordata; class Lepidosauria; order Squamata; family Elapidae; genus Laticauda; species Laticauda colubrina. Next base: position 6,601,410 of record BLBF01000039.1, read on the forward strand.
CCGCGCAACTCAAATCTGCTCCAGCGGAAAATGGACACAGGGAGGAAGCGAAACAGATGCGGAACAGACACAAAGCTTTAGTAGCACGGACGGAGAAAGGATGAAAGCGGATGCAGCTTGCATACAAAGCATTAAAACGGAAAAAACGTTCGCAGAGGGGACGTATCATGGATATTTAGGATGTCTGCAGGATGCCTAGAGGATGCAAAAGGACACCGAAGCCTAGAGGATGCAAAAGGACATAGGTGGAAAACCTATGTTTCCTATAAAAAGGGGGAGGAACTCACCTGGATCTCACTTTCAGTCCAGCAGCCCTGCAGTGCAGACCTCTTCAGCCTTGCTCTTGCTCTTGCTCTTCCACAGCATCCAGTCATCTCCACCATGGATCATCACACACTCCTTGTGGTAGCCACCATCATTCTACAACAGTGCGAAGCCATCTACAGGCTCTTTCACCTGTTCTACGTGAAGAAAAGGAGGCGGCCAAGAAGTGTCTGGGTCCGAAGATGGATCACCAGAAGAGCAGAGTACGGACTGTATAACAATCCAAAACTTCATGAGGATGCCGCCAGCCATGTTTGACAAAGTTGTGGAGTGGCTGAGCCAAGCCAAGCACCAACTTCCAGCCCAGCCTGGACCCTGGACTCAAGGTGGCACTGACTCTGCGCCATCTGGCCTCAGGGACCACATACAGGAGCATGCAATACGGCTGGAGGGTACCACACAACACCATCAGCATTGTGGTCAGAGAAGTGGTGCAGGCCATCATCGAAGAATATCTAGAGGAGCTCCTCCAGTGCCCCTCCACTGAAGAAGGCTGAAGAAAGTTGCAGAGCAGTGGTATCAGAGGTGGAACTTCCCACACAGCGTTGGAGCCATAGATGGGAAGCATGTGGCCTGCAAAACTCCAGCCAAGTCAGGGTCCACTTATTTCAACTACAAGGGCTTTTTCAGCATCATCCTCTTTCTCATGGTTCATGCTGACTACAAGTTCATGTACATCGATGCTTCAGGCAACGGGTCAGTTTCAGATGCCCAGGTATACAATGCCAGTGACCTCAAGGAGGGGCTGGAACGCAACCTCATCATGGGCTTCCCAGATCCAGACCCCCTGCCCAACGACAGACAAGATGTGCCCTACTTCATCGTGGGGGATGACGCCTTCTCCCTCAGAATCTACCTCATGAAGCCCTACACCTCCAGATGCCTCACCCATGAAGAGAGGATCTTCAACTACAGGCTGTCCAGGGCAAGGCGGGTGGTGGAGAACGCCTTTGGCATCCTGGCCAACAGGTTCCAGGTACTTCTCACCACCATGCAGCATCGCCCACAGACCATGAGAAGGATCATGGAAGCTTGCTGCATCCTGCACAATCTCATGCGCACCTGCTACCCAGTCTTGCAGAACAGGCTCGTGGACCCCCAACAAGGCAATGGGTACATGGAGCCTGGTGAATGGAGGCAAGGGCGAAAACTGATAGATACTGTGGATGTCCAAGGCCCCAACAGAGCTTCACGTGAAGGGAAGAAGCAGTGCAACCTCCTGAAACACTGATGCAACTTCCCAGCTGGAGCAGTGGAGTGGCAAGACAGGATGGTAGATGCTTAATGGATGCTTCCTTCAGCCTGTCTCATCACACTGATGAGATTGGGCCATGTATGTTGAGTGCCCCTACAATGAACAGGGCATTTAATAAAGAGTTGTGTTTATGTTGAAATATGTGGATCAATGATTACACTGTTATTGATAATAAAGGGCCAAAGGTGTGGCACCTGGGAGGGTGGACCATACAGTCCCACTATGCTGGCATTGGAGGCTTATCTATCCCACTGCTATCCTTACCCATCCCACAGGTATCCTAACCCATCCCACAGCTATTACCCATCCCAAAGGTATCCCTGCCCATCCCACAGCTATTACCCATCCCAAAGGTATCCCTGCCCATCCCACAGCTATTACTCATCCCACAGGTATCCCTGCCCATCCCACAGCTATTACTCATCCCAAAGGTATCCCTGCCCATCCCACAGCTATTACCCATCTCAAAGGTATCCCTGCCCATCCCACAGCTATCCTTACCCATCCCACAAGCATGCAAAGGCTTAAACCATTTCTAAAAGTTTCCACCAAGACTTTATTTAATAAAATAAATGAAGCAAGTGTGTGAAGCAAAGATAATCTTTATTAATAACAAGCTGTAAAAGCAAAATGACCCAAGTGTCTTAAGCAAAGATAAAGTCAACAGGTAGCCACCCAGTCTCTGGCACTCTTCTCAGTCACTCTGAGGCATGCCCATAATCTCAGGGGTGAAGGGTCCAGGTGCTATGGAGGTGGCTGCCACTGGAGTGCTGGTCTGAGGCACCATTAGGGTACCTGGCCCCGAGAGGACAACAGGGGACAGTGTGTGGAGGAAGCTCCCAGAGAGCTGGCTCAGTCCTGTGATGTTGAGAGCCACTTCCTCCAGGACATGGGATGTCAGCCCCAATACCGATGACAGATGTTCTGAGGCTGGGCTTGGTTGTGGGGTGGAGGAAGGAGGAGTGTCGTGGGGATGTCTGGTCTGCAGCTGAGCGAGGTGAGGTGTGGGTGGCATCTGTTACATGGGTGGCATCTGTGGCGTGGGTGGCATCTGTGGTGTGGGTGGCATCTGTGGCATCAGTGGCGTCAGTGGTGTCAGTGGCATCAGTGGCATCAGTGGCACCGGTGGCGTTTGATGTACCTGTACCTGGACTGGGAAGGGCTGCCTGTGCTGCTGGAGCTCCTGGTAGCTGTAGCCTTGGTAGGTGAGGGCCTGTGGAAAGCCTTGGAAGGGCAGTGACATCACCTGGGGTGGAGGAGCAGACCTGGACTGGGTGGGAGCAGGTTCAGCTGGGCCTGGAGGGTTGTGCAGAAGACCTCTGATTTTGTCCTTGATCACCTGGTACTGTGATTCGGACATGTTCATGAGGGTCTGGTTGACGTAGGTGAGGAAGGGCTTTCGGTTGGAGGATGGGACGTCAGTGTATACCAGCTGAGAGAGGAGATCTACGCTGCTTCTGATGGTATCCCTGATCTCCAGCAGGACAGTGTGGCTCTGCCCCTCCGGTCTGGCTCTCTGCCTGCTTTCTGTGTAGGTGGAGCTGGGGCTGGATGTGGGTTGGTCTTTGGTGGAAGTGCCCTCTCCTTGCTCCCACTGCGTCAGGGGGTCCTCCACATGCTCCACCACGGGGAATGCAGCTGTCAGGGGGTCCTCCATTGTGGCATGCTCCACAGATACCTGCCTGGACACAGGAGCTGACTCTTGGCCAGAAGAGGACTGGCTCTCTGCGGGCTGCCTGAGAGAGAGGGTTGTGAGAGGGGCTGCTCCTCAGTGGCGGATCTCACCCTCCAAGAAGCTGCACTTGACCATCACGTAGGTCTCTCGGTCGGTGAGCTTGACCGTGGCCTGGCCAGATTTCTTGAGGTGCAGCTTCCCGTACCAGGTGTGCATGTGCTTCCACCAGCTGAGGAGCACCTCTGAAGTGTAGCCCAGGCTCTCCACCTTCTCTCCAAGCAGCCTGCTTCCTTTTGGTGTCTCGATAGAGCCTGTGTCCCTTCCGCCAAAGATACTCGTTCACCCTCAGCCCTTCCAGCACCTCATCCTCATGTTCCTCTTCGATGGAGTATTGCCTCCTCTCCTGTTCTCGTTCCCGCATCTGCCTCTTCCTCCCTCTGGCAGGGCCATCTGGGCCCTCATCAGAGGGGCTTTAAGGTTGTAGGGGCTGCTCCACCACACCACCACCAGCAGCAGCAGCAACAACAACAGTAGCAGCAAAAACAGGACCAGCGGCACCAGCAGCACCAGCAGCACCAGCAGCACCAGCAGCACCAGCAGCA
>BLBF01000039.1:6605275-6660743 GCA_015471245.1 Laticauda colubrina
CACCAGCAGCACCAGCAGCACCAGCAGCACCAGCAGCACCAGCAGCATCAGCAGCAGAGTAAGCAACAGAAGCGCCAGCAGGACCAGCAGGACCAGGATCATCAGCAGCAGAGTAAGCACCAGCAGCACCAGCAGCACCAGGATCAGCAGCAGCAGAGTAAGCACCAGCAGCACCAGCAGGACCAAGAGCACCAGCAGCACCAGCAGGACCAGGAGCACCAGCAGGACCAGGAGCATCAGCAGCAGAATAAGCACCAGCAGCACCAACAGCACCAGCAGCACCAGGAGCAGCGCCAGCAGAGTAAATACCAGCAGAAGCACCAGCACCAGGAGCAGCGCCAGCAGAGTAAGCACCAGCAGAAGCACCAGCACCAGGAGCAGCACCAGCAGAAGCTCCAGCACTGAAGAGTCAGCACGAGCAGCAGAAGCTCCAGCAGAAGCAGAGTCAGGGCCAGGGGGTGGGGTGGTGGCCCTGTCCCTCTTTCCAGGGCTGGCAACAGATGCCACAGGCTTTCTCCTCTTCCCCATGGTTGTTGGCTGGCTGACTGGCTGGAGCTGTGTCTGGCAGCAGGTCTTTCCTCTGAATGGTGACCTGCTTGCGAGCTGCTTCCCTTTATATCCACGGGGCTGATGCAATGCATCCTCCCTGCATGCACAGTGAATGCTCTGCATCTGCTTGGCATCCGCTAGGCATCCGCTAGGCTTCCACCCTGCATCCGCTCCTTCCGTTGCGCGTCCACTTTGCTGTGCTACCCCGGGAGCCCTGCGGATGTGCCATCCACTTCCATCCGCTTCCATCCACTAGGCTTCCGTGGAGCATCTGCTTTCCATCCTGGCTATGTCCTCCCCCTGTCCGTTCCTTTCCGTTGTTGTCTGCTCTACTTATGCAAATTTGGGGCACTTTTGAGAGCGGATAACAATGGATGGAACATTTTCTCGTCCGCTGTGTCCTTTTTACATATGTTTTGCATCCGTTGGCCAATGTGACAGGCCCTTTAGTGGAAGGCAGACTGCTATTTGTCCTGGTGAGCTAATAAGTATTTCTACTTCTATCTTCTAGAAAGAGAAGAAACATGAACGTAAGTTCTCATACACAGCTTTGATGGTCTTTGGCACTGACTAATATAATAACACATAGTGCTCCATGAAAATGAATTTGAAATGACCTTGAAATTACTGTAGAAGCTGCCATTCTTCTAATTTGCACAGGAATCAGTTCTTTGGTTTCCCTTTTTATAAGTCATGTCTCTTCTTTTCATAGGCAGAGTATTTTGCCTTTAAAAGATGCCATATACAAACCTGTTTGTTTTTTCAGTTCTTTTAAAACAGTCCTGAAACATAGGGAGCTTTTGCTGAGCAGAGAAGACCTGGGTGTTGCCGCTTAGAAAGCTCACTAGGCATATTCAATAGGAATTCTGAGATTTGTAATCATAACACATCTTGAGATACTTTTTGAAGTATGACTATAATCACCAATCATTAAGATGCCCATTACCGACTGCTGTTCCTGGAAGAGGAAAACTGCTGGAATCTTTTGCAGGATTGGCTTGGGGACTATTATCATAACAAGGAGCACCCGCATTTCAAAATTTATCATTTCATGGGGTGATTGCAGAAATAGAAGGGAAAGCAGTTTAATGAGAATAAATAAAAAAGGAGGAACACAATAGTTTATTCCTAAAGAGACTAAGGTTAAGCTAGCTGACTGGGAGAGAGATTATTTTGTGAGGGGGGGGGGATTAAAAGAGGTTTAGAAGAGATCAATAGTTGTGATTGCAGATCCAAAGTTAGTGATGAAATTATTACTATCATTATTGTCATCTTCCCATACTTTCTTGATCCATATGGTTATTGTATTATACATTTTATTCAACAAAGTATTTTTATTTTAACAGTTCTATATAGGTTGACTTAGAATGCACAGAAAAATCCAGAGTTACCTGACCAGGGTTGACAGTTAACAATAGTTGCCCTGCAAATATAACGTAAGCTAATAGTTTTATGGATCTATTGTCTTCTCAGAACCATTATACTACTTATTCTTCAGGTACAGTGGACTGAATCCAAAACTTCTATTTCATCAGTTGAATTCCATTTGGAAGCAGAAGTTTATTAAATGTGGAACAGAAATATTAAGGGAGGAAATGACCAATTTATAATTTACTCAAACAATTTACAATCTTATATGTATGGACTTAGTAGTATAGGAACTACAACCTTAATGTTGCATTACATTCAATGTTTAGTTAGTCCCTTGGAAAAAATGAATAAACAAAGATTAAAAGGTTTGCCTGACCTAATTCAGCAAGAATTACACAGGTAATAGAATAGCCATTTTTATTTTAAATAAATTGACAAATTCTGCAATTTCCCATTTATTTAAGAATATTTCTCATGGAAAACATGGAAAATGTACAAAGTCTTGCAAGAAATGAGGATTTCAGATGATCTTACAAAAGTCATATGGAATTAGTGTCATCATAAGATTTTAGATGCTAGGAACAGGTCACTGAACAAAATGATAGGATCCATATCCAGAACAAGTTGTGATCTGTTGCCTGTTAAAATTAGAACTGCAATACAAGAGGAAAGGAATTTTATTCTTTTGTTCTCTGTTGCAACTCTAAGCAATATCACATTCCAGCATATCACAAGAAACTTTTCTTTTTTTTCTTTCCTCTTCTTATTACGTAAAGTGCAGGCCTTAATTGAGATTTCAGAAAGAGACAAAAATATTAAAAGTCTTCTTTTTTCCCTGTTTATTTTTAGATTAAAAATACATATTACCATCACACAGAGCTGGTACTCTATATTTAACTGAAATATGAGCTCCCAAGTGACTGAGTCATTCTGGAATGTGCTGGCTGCGGGGGAAACCACCCTCAAGCAGAGTGCAGGTGCCTTGATGCCATCTGTCAGACTTGCAAGAAAAGGGGACACATCGAGAAAGTCTGTAGGAATCGCAAAAATAACAGTCCTAGCAGACGCAGTAATTCCCCACTAAGAACTGAACTGAGGCAAGCCGATAGAAAATGGGAGTGCAGCAAAGGAACCAGCAACCGAGAAAAGACCCATCAAACTGTCACTATCGGAAGCTCCCAGACAGAAAGTTGGAAAAAAGTCAAAATCATTGTAAAAATTGAAGGAAGCCCTTGCGAGATGGAAGTCGACTAAGGATCCTTCCTGTCAATGGTGTCTTGGAACACAATCAGACAATTCGTTCCAAATATTAAATTAAAAGAACTCCAGAAACAAAAATTAATTTTAAAGGACTACCAAGGAAACAGAATCCCTGTGGTAGGTCTAGGACATTTCCGAGTAACATACAAGCAGCACACTGAAGTCCTGCCACTAACCATAGTCGACCGGGACCGTCCCAGTCTCCTGGGCATCGAATGGTTCGCACTATGGGGCATCGGAATCACCGGAGTGAGCCGAGTAGCCGCAACCAATTGGGAGGAAAACCTGATACAAGAGTTCCAGGACATCTTCGACGGCACTCTAGGCAGGTACCAGGGGACCCCAATTTCCTTTAGTTTAGATCCCCAGATAGCACCCAGAAGGTTAAAAGCCAGACGAGTCCCCTTTGCATTAAAAGCCAAAATAGATGAACAATTAAACAAATTAATCGCACAAGGAGTCACAGAACCAATTGACCACACTAGATGGGAGACACCAATAGTAACACCTGTAAAACCTGACAGGTCGGTATGCATCTGTGTAGACTACAAGGCTACCCTGAACCATGCGTTGCAGCAAAGCGCATACCCGGTGCCAGTTGTGCAGCATTTACTGCACTCGCTTGGGGGAGGAAAATTTTTTGCCAAGCTCAATTTAGCCCAAGCATATCAACAAATTCCAGTAGACCCAATAACGGCCGAGGCACAGACAATAGTAACTCATAGAGGGGCATTCAAATGTAACAGACTTCAATTTGGAGTAAGCGTTGCCCCAGGCGTCTTCCAAAGCCTCATGGAACGCCTCTTAAATGGAATTAAAAGGGTCATTCCATACTTTGATGACGTCCTAATTTTAGCCAAAAACACGACCCAATTAGAAACAAGGCTAAGAGAAGCGCTAACAAAATTTAGAAAATCCGGCCTGAAAGTTAAAAAGGAAAAATGCTGCCTAATGACTGATCACGTCAAATTTTGGGGGTATTTAATTGACGGAGAGGGTATACACCCTACAGAAAAAAAAGTCAAGGCTATTAAAGATGCACCACAACCAAAAAACAAAATGGAATTGCAAGCATTTTTGGGTCTAATAAACTTCTGTAACATATTCCTCCCCCACAAAGCAATGATAGCAGAACCATTACATCATTTACTGGATAAGAAAACTAGTTGGACTTGGGTTCATAAAGAACAAAAACCATTCCAAGGCATAAAGAACTTATTAACCTCAGACACCGTTCTTATTCAGTTTAGTAACACACTTCCATTGATGGTCACCTGTGATGCCTCACCATTCGGAGTCAGTGCCATCCTGAGCCACCAATTGCCCGACGGGAGAGAGGCACCCATCACCTTTTACTCGAAAACACTCTCCAAAGCAGAACCAACTAGACAGAGAGGCCCTGGCAATCATCGCCGGAGTTAAACGTATTCATGAGTACCTCTATGGGAGGACATTTTCCATTGTAACTGACCATAAAACGTTACTAGGAATTTTGGTGGGAAACAAACCCACACCAAACATTTTATCTCCCCGAATGACTAAATGTCAGAATTCCTAGCTGCATACTCATACACACTGATAGATCGTCCCGGGAAACAAATCCCACATGCAGATGCATTAAGTCAAATACAGCTGCCAACAACAGAAGACCCAGCTCCAGCTATTACCACCCTGCAAATAAAAGCCTGCCCGGAACTGCCACTATCTGTAAATGATGTCACCAGAGCCACCGCCAAAGACCCAGTGACTGCCCACATTTTAAATTGGGTAGGTAAAGGCTGGCTGGAAAACCAAAAAACTGAAAACTTTAAACCTTTTTGGACCAGACAGACTGACCTGTCAATACAAAAGGGGTGTTTGTTATGGGGTGATCGGGTGGTAATTCCCTCCAGATTGCAAACAAAAGTGTTGGGTATGCTTCATGAGGGCCACCCAGGCATAGTAAAAATGAAAAGCCTGGCCAGGAGCTATGTCTGGTGGCCTGGCTTAGACAAAGATATTGATTACTGGGTTGCTACATGCAATAAATGCCAGAGAACCAGGCCCTCACCACTGCAAGCACCAATACGGGACTGGGAGACCCCACTGGGCCCCTGGTCTTGGATTCACATTGACTTTGCAGGTCCTACTAGGGGGCATACGTTTTTGATTGTCGTAGATGCATACTCAAATTGGTTGGAAGTTATAGTAATGTCATCTACGATAACCGACGCTGTTATCAAGCAACTCAACAAACTATTCGCAACCCATGGGTTGCTGGATGTCCTAGTGTTTGACAATGGGCCACAACTAACCGCTATACAATTTGAATAGTACCTAGCTTCTTTAGGTATACGCCATGCACTAACCGTACCAGCCCACCCGGCGGCAAATGGTAGGACCGAGAGAATGGTCAGGTTTACTAAGGAAGGCCTAGAAAAAATGGACCAGGGGAATGTCCAAGACAAGATAAACCGTTTACTCACCCTCCAACATATCACCCCCAGTAGTATAATGAACAAGAGCCTGGCAGAATTGTTAATGGGGAGGAAACTCAGATCACATTTAGATAGATTACACCCAAATTACACCTGTGTAAAACCCCCCAACTCATCCAGCCGATTCTGCACATTTGAAATCGGTGACCTAGTTTACGCAAAAAAATTTACCGGGGACCCTCTATGGCTTCCAGCCACAATCACACAAATAAGAGGCCCCTGATCCTACCGTCTAACCGTGGACGATGGCAGAGAGTGGAAGCGGCACATAGACCAGCTTTGTTCCTGAAATATCGAGCGAAATATGACCACACAACCTCAAACAATAAAAATCGACGAAAACAAAACCAAAGGGGGGGGGAGGAATACAAAGAAATAATAAAGAAGGTAAAAAAGAACTATTAAAAATAAACCCAGAACATCTAACCAATTAAAAAGAGCAAAAAGAAAACTTACGGTTAGATGAAACCAGCAGAAATAATCCAAAGGAAGAGAAACCCGTCCTGGAAGGGGCCAGCCAAGCCAGCTCGACCTGCCCAGGAAAGCCAGGAGGGAGCGGCAAAGCCACCGGCCTGAGCAACTCAAGCGGTAGCAACCATGCTGACTCACTCTTCCAGGCGGTTCCATGGAGAAGAGCCAGAGAGACAGCAATCCCGACCGAACCACTCGAAGTCTCCAGCGAAAATGAACCGCGCAAGTCAAGTAGAGTCAGAAGAAGCCCCACCTACCTGCGCGACTATGTCACCCACGTAGGACTAAACTAAGGGGGGAAGGGTGTTCTGTATAACTTAGTAGAGTCCAAGTGGTATAACCTGATTGGCCAGAAAGAGCCACTTAAAGGCAGCAAAGTTAAATGGTTACCATTGGCCACAAGCCAGCAGGCAAGCCTGTATAAAAGGGCTGCCGCGGCTTCGCCAAACCATTCCGCTACTGTTTGCTTGTTGTTAATAAAGAACCTGTTTACTGGAACCCGATCTCTGGCGTGTTTTTCCGGACAGAACACTTTCTTTTTGGGTATTGCTTTATGAATCTATCATATTTCTTAAAAGCTGAGGAATAAAATATTTTGCTTAATTTTGTCATTTATTTCAGCTATGGCACTTTCTTGTATGGGCATATATAATTCCATTTCATCATTTTTCCCCTAGTTAGTTTGCAATAGTTCGCAAATTGTAGATGACTTTCAATTTGGCTAGAGATATTTTGCATTTTCTTCAGTATCCTGGAATGCATCATTGAACAAATCATTTTTTCTCAAACATCTTTGTTCTCCTTTGACAATAAAAAAAATTGATGTGTGGGAGGTAGATGGAAGAAGGTTCTCCAAGCTTCTAACCTGACTGCACCCTTTCTTCTCATTTTGGCCTGCTTTGTTTTTAGGACCGAGCTCCTCCTTCCAAACTTCTCTTCTTTCCCAGCCTTTCTGTGCATTCAACACATAAACTGGTTTCATGGTATTGTACTATGTTTGTCTTTTCTTGTCTTCCTAACTCTGTTATTAGACAACTTTGCTGAATGAGCTGCTTCAGTGATGATGTGGAACTTCCCTCTCCTTAAATATGTTGCTGTTTTTTACAAAAAAAGAAAAGAAAAGAAATCCTATCCTTGGCTGGGGCACAGTCTGTGTGTGGACCTCAATGGATTTCCATAGTTTGTATGGCTGTCAAGATACTAGACACACCAATAATATATGTTAAGCTGGGCAAAAGCAAAAGAGCTTTCCAAGTTCCTTATGAGTTTCATGTAGGTCAAAGCTTCAGAACATGGCAGCTCCAAGATCCAAATGAGTTCTGAACAGCATATTGATTTTATGAACTAAAACTAATCACTAGTGCATGAATCATTCACCCATTATGCCTTAACTAACAACACATCTGCATTTGCCATGATTTAATGATATTTGTCCATTACATTGTCAACCACTGGTATATGAACTAGCTCAATTTGGTCAGGCCCCAATCCAGACAGCTACTTTACATATTCATTAATATGGCAGTTCTAATTTTACTACCTTGGTCTCTGTGCCATGTTGCCAATCCAAACTTATGTGAATTTCAAAAGTATTTTATTAGACAGTAAGCCATTGTTCAATAAACTAATGTGACATGTGGAAGAAATCGTGCATGGAGACTTCACTAAATTGGTTGCTGGTTTCTCTGTATTGTTCGGTTCTGCCTGGGTTTATTTTTAGCAACAATTATGGAAAAATTCCATTTATCAATCCTTATTTCTATTATGAGCAACTCTCTTTAATATAAAGGGGTTTTATATTCTGCTATCCCTGATATGCAGAAGATAATCCACACTGTGCCTTACATACAATTCAAAAAGTAAAATAAAAACAAAAATTATCAAAGATAAACCTTTCTCAAAAATAACTATAACCTTCTCTTCCCCTTGGGTAGGCTTCTCTTCCCCTTGGGTAATCTAAAAAGCAAGAGACCAAGAATTCAGGTTTACCTTAGGTATGAAAGCTGGCTGGGTGACTTTGGGCCAGTCACTCTCTGCCCAACCCACTTGCCAGAACTGTGAGGGAAAAAGGTGGAGGGAGGACTGTTAGATATGTTTATCACTTAGATTTGACCAATTTTTGTTTTAAAAATTGGGACAAAAAGTATCATTATCATCATCTTCAGTATCTGGTCACTAGAAACTGAAAAGATTTGATTACATATATAATCATTATCATCAATAACTTTTCTGAGATCACTATCTTGATTAATTGATAACTGAATAATGCAGCATTTCATTATTTTTGTTTTGTTTTCTGGTTTGTTGCCCCTGTATTTTGCTGATGTCTGGATATATTACATATAATGGCATGGATTATATTTCAGTTTTACTATGGATGCTTATTGTTATTGTTAACCATTATGAGTCCTTTGGTTGCTTCAGTGGTACACAAATGCATAAAATAAATAAAATAATATAAATTTCTCCTTATCTGGCCAAAATGGCCTCTATTTCAGTAGAGCATGTTAATTTACTTCACTGAAAGTTGTGGTGAATTTCTTTGACATCCCTAGGTTTGCATTGCTGGGTATTAACAGCTCTTATGCATGCGTAAAAAAATATTGACATCATGTCAATCAGTGTTACAGGCCTATTTCTAGATTTTCTTACTTCTATTTCTAGTTTTTTCTACCCATTCATAAAATATAAATAATTAATCTTGCCTGTTTCATTTATACCACCCACTGGAATGAGACTAAAACTGGAATATTATCTACTCTGGGCACTTTCTAGAACTGAGATTCAGCTTTGTTGAACATATTCTATAATGGTTTCTATAATTCTTTCTTCAGAAAAGAGCATGTGAGGCAGCCTTGGCTACCTAATAGGTGCAATAAGCATAAAATATTGGCATATGGAGGCTCATGAAAAATTATGCTATATGCTGTATGTTTTCTCTCTCTTTCTCTCTCTCTCTCTCTCTCTCTCACACACACACACACACACACACTCACCAGAGGTGGTATTCAGCAGGTTCTGACCAGTTCTGGAGAACTGATAGCAGAAATTTTGAGTAGTTCGGAGAACTGGCAATTCTCTGACTGGAGATTTTACAGTATCCTTCCCCTGCCACACCTTCCAAGCCATGCCCACAGAACCGGTAGTGAAACAAATTGAATCTCATCACTGATATACACATACATACATACATATATTCAAAGTTTCAATTATTGGTATTGAAAAAAATCTTGACCTTTACAAATTTTGGACATACAGCTGGACAGCACCAGGTTGGGGAAAGAAAAGTTGTACCATTGTTATACCATTGTGCAAAATGTTCTCAAAAAAAGAACCATTGGACACATTTTCAGAGTTGGAATCTTCAGTTCAAGAGCCACCTAATAAGAATGAATTGTTGATATTGGAAATCTGGATAATTGCTGCTAGTCAGAGAAGATGATACTAATGTTCACAATATCTATTTTATATAGTACTCAAAATTCAATATCCACTAATCATAGTGACTGCAAAATAATGGCTTACTTTTGCTGATTGATTCAGAGTACAACCTACATTCTAGATCATAAAGTATGTAATACCTTTTTCTGAGGATCCTGTACAGTGTACTAAATACTGAAAACTATGGATATAATTATTATATTAATTATGGTAATTGCATTTATATTAATAATATTAAACATATATTCAATAAGAATAATTCAAAATGTAAAAGAACAAATAATAGCATGCAACAGCTCAAAATGAAAGAAGGCTTGAAGGCAAGAATTCTTGTGAGTTAATGTATGGCAAGTCAAAGGACCGAGCCTGCACAAACATATAAAACAGGCAAAAACAATTGGAAATTGGAGGTCCTGTGAAAGTCTTTATCGGTAATGACCAGCACACTGAATTGCACCTAGAAGCCACATAGTAACCAATGTAGCATATGAGGCAGGTGTCTGATCTGGACTGGCTCAAGGTTGACTCAGCCTTCCATCCTTCTGTGGTCGATAAAACAAGGAGCCAGATTGTTGGGGGAAATATGCTAATGTAAACCACTCAGACAGTGTGGTAAAGCAACCTGGAATGGTATACAAGTCAAGTGGTGCAGTGGTTAGAATGCAGTATTGCAAGCTAACTCTGCTGACTGCCAGCAGGTTGATTCTTTCAGGCTCAAGGTTTATTCAACCTTCCATTATTTCAGGTTGGCAAAATGACCCAGACTGTTGCAGACTCTGTTAACTGCTTAGAGAGGGCTGTAAAGCATGATGAAGCAGTATATAAGTGTAAGTGCTATTGCTAAAATATTGATTTCTAGGTTCTCTCTAAATTTCTTATTACAAGCTTTTATAAACTGATTAGTCATATATCAAAGTAATGACTATGGTTCAGCCACAATTGCGTACTTTAACTGCAAACCTAAGTACATAATTAACATTCCCACTGAAATAATTGAAATATACAAAATTATCAGAAGCTTCACTCAATGAAATGGAATGTATCCAAATAAATAGGTTTATTTTATGTAGTTGGTGCCATTTTACTAAATATCAAAATCAGAGAAAACATATGACAATTTATGGACTTTTCATTGGATGGCAGAAATATTATTTCAACAAATATTGGCTTTTTCACATATTTGGACATAAATGACTTGATTGTATTGCTAATCCCATCCGGATTGGAGTTTCAGATTCCAGGCTAAATTCTCCAGTTAAGGCTAGGTCACACTGGCCGATGGATGCAAAATGTATGCAAAAAGGACACAATGGATGAGCAAAATTTCGGGGGTGGCTCCATCCGTTATTATCCGCTCTCAAAAGTGCTCCAAATTTGCATAAACAGAACGGAAAACAACAGAAAGGAACGGAGTAGCGAGAATGGTAAGCGGATGTTCGTAGGAAGCCTAGCGGATGGAAGCGGATGGAAGCGGATGACACATTTGCAGGGCTTCTGGGGGAGAATAGCGAAACGGTCGCATAGCGGAAGGAGCGGATGCATAGCAGATGACACGGATGCATCACGGACACATATAGGATGCATAGCGGATGCATAGCGGATACAAAGCGGTCACTGCGCATGTGGGGAGGATGAATTGCGTCAGCTCCATGGATATAAAAGGATGCAGCTCGCAAGCTGTCAGCATTCAGAGGAAAGACCTGCTGCCAGAGACATCTTGAAAGAACACCATGGTTCGACAGTCAGGGAAGAAGAGAAAGCCTGTGCCTACTCCTGCCAGCCCTGGCAAAAAGGAGAGAACCACCATCCCACCCCCTGGCGCTGACTCTGAAGTCTGAACTCTGAACACTCCTGGTGTTGCTGCTGCTGGTGCTTCTCATGCTGGTACTGCTGGTACTGCTGGTGCTTCTCCTGCTGCTGGTGGTGGTGGTGCTTCTCCTGCTGCTGCTGCTGGTGCTTCTCCTGCTGGTGTTGCTGTGGTGGTGCTGCTGCTGAGATGGACCAGCCCCAAGGACCTCAAAGCCCTGCTGCTGAAGACCCTGAAGCCCCTGCCAGAGGGAGGAAGAGGCAAGGGAAGCAGAAGGGAGAGAGGAAACAGTACTCTGTTTCTGAGGACCATGAGGAGGAGGTGATGGAATGGCTGAGGGAGAATGAGTACCTGTGGAGAAAGGGCCACAGGTTCTATCGTGACACCAAGAGGAAGCAGGCAGCGTGGAGAGACAAGGCAGAGAGCCTGGGCTACACCTCAGACGTACTCCTTGGATGGTGGAAGCACATGCACACCTGGTATGGCAAGCTGCACCTGAAGAAATCTGGCCAGGCCGCTGTCAAGCTCACTGACTGGGAGATGTACATCATGGCCAAGTGCAGCTTCCTGGAGGGTGAGATCCGCCACTGAGGAGCAGCCCCTCTATCAACCCTCTCCCTCAGACAGCCCACAGAGAGCCACTCCTCTTCCAGCCAGGAGACAGCTACTGTGTCCAGGCAGGTGTTTTTGGAGGGCCCCACAGCAGAGACCCCCCCAACAGCTGCACTCCCCATGCCAGAGGACCTGGAGGATCCCCTGTCTCAAATGGAGCAAGAAGAAGCAGCAGCCAGACACCAACCCACCCCCACCCCCAGCTCCACCTCCACACAAAGCAGGCAGAGAGGCAGACTGGAGGGCCAGAGCCACACTGTCCTGCTGGAGATCAGGGACACCATCAAGATCAGCACAGATCTTCTCTCTCAGCTGGTCCACAGCGATATGCCATCCTCGAACCACAAGCCCTTCATCACGTATGTGAGCCAGACCCTCATGGACCTGCCCGAGGCCCAGTGCCAGGTGATGAAGGAAAAAAATCACAGCACTGCTGCACCACCCTCCAGGCCCAGCTGAACCTGCTCCGACCCACTCCAGGTCTGCTCCTCCACCCCAAGAGATGTCACAGCTCTTCCACGGCTTTCAACAGTCCCTCACCTACCAAGGCTACCAGGACTTCTCACACCAGAGGCATCCCTTCCCAGTCCAGGCCCAGGTACATTGAACGCCATAGATCCCTCACCTCGCCCAGTTGCAGGCCAGATAGCCCCACTACACTCCTCCTTCCTCCACCCCACAACTAAGCCCCTCAACAGAAAATCTGTCTTCAGTACTGTGCCTGACATTCCAGGTCCTTGAGGAAGGGCCTCTCAACCTCACGGGACTGAGTCAGCTCTCGGACAGCTTCCTGAACACACCATCCCCTGTTGTACTCTTGGGGCCGGGCACCCCAATGGAGCCACAGACCAGCACTCCAGCAACAGCCACCTCCACAGTTCCTGGCCGCTCGACAGCTGAGACCATGGACATGCCTCAGAGTGGCTGAAAATAGTGCCAGAGACTGAGTTGTTACCTATTCACCTTATCTTTGCTTAAAGACACTTTACCTGGGTCATTTTCCTTTTTTAATAAAGTCATGTTATCTTTGCTTCACACACTTGGTTCATTTTATTTACTTATTTACTTGGTTCATTTTATTTACTCATTTTATTGGTTAAGCCTTTGCATGCTTGTGGGATAGGAAAGGATAGTTGTGGGATGGGTAAGGATAGCTGTGGGATGGGTAAGGATAGCTGTGGGATGCGTAAGGATAGCTGTGGGATGGGTAAGGATAGCTGTGGGATAGATAAGCCCTTTATTATCAATAACGATTTATTCATTGATCAACACATTTCAAAATAAACAAACCTCTTTATTAATGCCCTATTCATTGTAAGGCCACTCAACATATATGGCACAATCTCATCAGTGTGATGAGACAGGCTCAAGGAAGCATCCATTAAGCATCTACCATCCTGTCTTGCCACTCCACTGCTCCAGCTGGGGAGTTGCACCAGTGTTTCAGGAGGTTGCACTGCTTCTTCCCTTCATGTGAAGCTCTGTTGGGACCTTGTACATCCACAGTGTCTGTCAGGTTTCATCCTTGCCTCCATTCACCAGGCTCCATGTCCCCATTCCCTTGTTGACGGTCCACAAGCCTGTTCTGCAACACTGGGTAGCGGGTGCACATGAGATTGTGCAAGATGCAGCAAGCTTCCATGATCCTCCTCACGGTCTGTGGGCAATGCTGCATGGTGGTGAGAAGTACCTGGAACCTGTTGGCCAGGATGCCAAAGGCGTTCTCCACCACCTGCCTTGCCCTGGACAGCCTGTAGTTGAAGATCCTCTCTTCACGGGTGAGGTATCTGGAACTGTAGGGCTTCATGAGGTAGGTTCTGAGGGAGAAGACGTCATCCCCCACGACGAAGTAGGGCACATCTTGTGTGTCATTGGGTAGGGGGTCTGGATCTGGAAAACCCATGATGAGGTTGCATTCCAGCCCATCTTTGAGGTCACTGGTGTTGTATACCTGGCTGTCTGAACCTGACCCATTGCCTGAAGCATCGATGTACATGAACTTGTAGTCAGCATCAACCATGGCAAAGAGGATGATACTGAAGAAGTCCTTGTAGTTGAAATAAGTGGACCCTGACTTGGCTGGAGCTTTGCAGGCCGTGTGCTTCCCATCTATGGCTCCAACGGTGTGGGGAAAGTTCCACCTGTGATACCACTGCTCTGCAAGTTTCCTCCAGCCTTCTTCAGTGGTGGGGCACTGGAGGAGCTCCTCCAGGTATTCTTCGATGATGGCCTGCACCACTTCTCTGACCACTTTGCTGATGCTGTTGTGTGGCACCCTCCACGCATACTGCATGTTTCTTTATGTGGTTCCAGAGGCCAGGTGGTGCAAAGTCAGTGCCATCTTCAGTCCAGGGTCCAGGCTGGGATGGAAGTTGGTGCTCGGCTTGGTCAACCTGGGTCTCAGACGCTCCACAATTTCGTCAAACATGGCTGGTGGCATCCTCATGAAGTGCTGGAATGCACGAGGGTCTTCATTCCTCAGCTCCACCATCAGCTTGTCATAGTGTCCAAACTCCACTCTTCTCCCAATCCATCTTTGGACCCACACAGCTCTTGGACATCTTCTTCTCCTTGCATAGAAAAGGTGAAACAGTCTGAAGAGGGCTTGGTTCTGATGTTGAATGGTGGCAGCTACAATAAAGAGTTTGCGATGATCCAAGGTGGAGATCAATGGATGATGTGGAAGAGCAATAGCAAGGGTGAAGAGGTCTGTACACCATGGCTGCTGGACTGATAGTGAGATCCAGGTGATTTCCTCCCCCTTTTTATAGAAAATATCGGTTTTCCACTAGGTGTCCTTCCACATACTCTAGGCATACTCCAGACATCCTAAATATCCGAGATACGTCCCATATATGAATGTTTTGTCCGTTTTAATGCTTTATATACTAGATGCATCCGCTTACATCCTTTCTATTTCCGTGCTACTAACGCTGTGTGGACGTTCTGTGTACCTTTTGATTCCTCCCTCTTTCCGCTTTCAGCTGCAGTGGATGTGAATTGTGGGGATGCCCAGAGGATGCCGAGAGGATACAGCGGATGTGTAATGGTTGACAATGGACGTAGAACGTTTGTTGCCCGTATGTGTTACAGATGTAGATCGTACGTGGCGGAAAGTTCATCCGCTCAAAAAGTTTTGTGCAGCTCAAAACTTTTTGAGCGGATGAAATAGCAGTAGACGGATGTTTTATGGATAGAGCGTATGAAACACGTACGCAGTGAGTACACAATGGACACATCGCGTTTTCCAACAGATGGCAAGCTTTTTTGTTCATTTTACATCCTCTTTGCATCCGTTGGTGCAGTGGGACATGGGCTTTACTTAAACATGAGTTACTGTGTTGCTTGTATTTGTACTGAAATCAGATTTGCATATACATGTGCAAAACAACATGTTAAGCTCATATCAAATCCAGGCTGTCTCTGGAGGCATACAGTTTTGTGCATAACACAACAGTACAACACATTAGCTATGTTCATCTTTCAGCAGTCAGGTTGTTGGGGAGGAGGTTTATCATTCCAAGTGGATTCTATTAATCTTAGAATATTCTAGGTTTTCTGAAATAAAGATCTGTACAATCCAACCACAATATATTTATTTGAACATTCCAGATTTAAAACAGAATGTTAAAATAAAACATAGCTTTAAAAATGTGAAAAGGAAAATAGATGCGCGATTGCAGCATAGGCTTTTCAATATCCCTGTCATTCACTATACATTTGGCAGAAAATAACGCTAAACCATTTTGCTCTGTTAACTTTCCAGTGTTCAAAAAGAGGGAAAGAATGAATGTGAATTTTTATTCCTCTTCAACTATATTCAAATGATAAAGCATTCAAAAATTAGATGACCAAATGTATGTCGAAAAGTCACATTCTTCTATGTGCATGGATAACTTTCCCACCCTCATCCAAAACAAGTTATCAGAAAATTGGTATTTTTCATTAGTGCAGTCCTAAATATTAATGGCTTATTTCTGTCTTATCAATTGTGTGTATTTTTCCTCAGCCAATGAAGCAGTTTCCTATCAAATAAATAAAATTAAACCAGGAGATTTTTATTATTTTCAGAACGCAGTTATCTACAGAATACATTTTTTAAATTTTGTTTCCAAAATATTGCACCTGTCTATTTTATAAATCAGGTCAGAGCTCCATTCTTGGTAGAATAATTTATAGAAAACCAAGCAAATGCAGATTGAGAAAAGAGCAAACAAAAGGAAATTGTGTAGGGGTAGGAATAGCTGAACTGTACATGCACAATGCAATTATTCTGGCAGTTGTGCACATGTTCATTAATTTATAACAACATTAGACCAACGGGTGATCATAGAATTACAGAATAGGAAAGGTCTATTAAGGATTCTGATTCTAACTACTTATTTAATTAAAAAAAAATACAAATTAAAGCACCTATGATCAAGGTAGATATAATGATTGACTTATGACAGAAATTCGGGCCAGGATTTCCATTGATAAGCAATGTAATCATAAACAGTAACTGTCTCACTTAGCAACAGCAGTCCTTGCAGTCATGGCTGCTGTCATTAACTGAATACCATAATTGTTAGCTAATGCAACTTTTTTTGTGCCTTCCCACAACTAAAGTGAGTGAGGAAGCTGGCAAAAAGATGCAAACCCAGGGTCACAGACAGGGAAATGGCTACAGTCAAACAGGGGATGGTGCAAGGGGATTGGTGAGGATGCAGAAGAAGGTCAAAGAAAGAATAATGGTGTGCAAGCAATGACACATAGGTAAAGAGGGAATGCAAAGGTGTATAAGGTTTCATGTGAGTTGGGGAAGGTGCCCAAGAGTGTGAGGAGGAGGTGTAAAAGAGGTTACATGTGAATTGGCAGTGGTGATAAGTGGGCAATGTGGCACAAGCACAGAGAGTCTGGGAAGGGTGCATAGGTGGGGAAGACTCATCCCAGCAACTTGCAATCTTCCCTGCCAGCTTCTCCCTTGACTTCCTGGGAAGTTGCCGTGCACTTGGCAACTGGATGTAACTGTGAACGGATTGTCAAGCACCAAGCATGACTTCAGGGATGCTGGGACAGCTGCAGCTGAAATTTCAAGTAATGATCACAACCACCATTTTTTTCAGCAGTGTCATAATTTGGAATGGTTGCTGACTGAATGGTCTTAAGTTGAGCACTACCTAAATTTATTCAACCTTTGCTTGAAAACCTCTAAAAATGATAATCAAAGAGATTTGTCCATAACACTTAATGCTGGGCTGCTGAACTGCTTTCTTTCTTTGTCAAGGATAAACTTACCTTCAAATATGGCATTTTCCTACTACTACATACACTGTTTCTACATGTTACCTCTATATCTGGAGCACACATATTTGTTTCTTATATGTAATGATATGTGGGAATGTAGAAATGGCCTTCTGTGGCAGAGAAAAGAGCTGTAGCTATGGGATGGTCAGATAAGAGTCGGCTTAGCCCACAAAAGAAATGTGGATACAGCAAATGTCTCAGAAAGGACTACCCATAGTTTCTGGGGCTGTAAAGGCCACAGGGAAGAAATGTACTTTCATATTTACAAGATTCTATTAATGTAATCTTACAATAGGGTAGACTTAGTTCATATAGGTCTGCTTTGTATCTGGCCAAGCTCATAAGGCTGACATGATGGGGCCAGGAACAGAATAATGTGTCTGGTTTTAAATGCTCTAAAGATGGAATTCATACTTATTTCCCTTCTAGAATGAATATTTAAAATTTATTGAACAAAGGGATAGATCTGATATGACTTTCCATATTTGGAACAGTTGTGAATCATCCTAACTAGCTTTTGTTTCAGAAAAAAAAGGGTATTTAGAACTTGGGTGGGAGACCACCAGCAAATCTCAGAGCTGTATGCAAGCAAAATAGCTTTGCAACCAATGGCACCATGGTTTTAAAAAATTATTATGCAACTTTGGAGAAGATGAAATGCCAAAACAATACAACATCAGACCTATCACCATTACTTGACTCAGGCAAGTTGTATAGATTGCATTTGCCCACAATTTGGCTATGAGCCACTACAAGGCCCTCACGTCTCAAAGGTCTGCATGATATGGATAAACATCATCAATATTTTATGTTTTAGATAGTTTGATTCAAACATGGAATTATATGTGCATATATATGCTGGTATTTACTGCTACATATAATAATCAACATTTGTTGCAGCCATAAATTATCATGAATGTAAAAGAGTAGATGCATTTAAATTACATCTACTTTCAGCCTCAACAATGTCTTCTCACTGTTAAATCTGATTGAAGACAGTGGTGCTCAATTCTGAATAAATATGCTTTGGATTGCTATGAATATTATATTATTCAGTGTATGATCACTGATATGATAAAATTGTTTATGTCACTATTTCCAGAAGTATGAAGAGACAAAATAGGAAAGATTCTCAGGACTGATAAAATGTTTATATATTCACACTAATGTTACTCCCTAATATTGCTACTTTTTAGTCCCCAAAACAAGAAAATCTAAAATATTTGTACATTACTAATTTAAATACACTATTTAAAATTCTAATTCTTCCCATCAGACGTTTTGTTCATGGTTTGTTTTCAACATATGTCCAGACATTATTATTCTTCAGATATGGAATTATAGTTTGGCACATTATTATTACTACAGTACTTTTATGATTTTTACCTTTCAATTACGCAGGTGTTTTCTGTTTGGTGAAAATTATAATATCCAATTTTTAAAAGTACCCATCTTGTTTATTAGTAGTTGAAATGTTTTGTAACTTCATTTACATTGCTAAATCAATGCCTAATATATTTGTCTAATATATTTTGCTTTTATCCAAGAATCTAGTTCAAATATTGATTTATTTAATTGTAAGCAGCATCCAAAGTTGAAAAAAATGCTAAAAAGACAAATGAAAATGTTAAAAAAGCATAATTAAATGTTTTTAACTTTGGATACATACTATCAAGTCACATTCATCTCCTGATAAGGAGAATGTCTTCCATCTCACTTTGTCCTCATGCACAGTTCAAAGCTCTTCTAGCAACTATCTGTGAAATTCATAATTCTGTCCTTATCTCTTGACTACCTCTTTTTTCTACCCTCAATCACATAAAACAGATTTTATTAATAAATAAACATAATTTTTCTAGTCCAACCATCATTCAGTCCCATACTCAAAGTAGGTGTGCTTCTGTTTGCTAATCCTTTCAAGGGAAAAGCTACCTTTCTTTGAAAATTGACCGATCCTTTTGAAATCCATGGTAATCTTAATAATCATCTCCAATCCATCATTGGAAGGCAGGAATTTTCTTTTTCTGCCTCTTTCTTAATTTTCAGCTTTTACAATCATATATTAAAATTGGGAATGCCATGATTTTAAGAATCTTGATCTTGTTATCATCTGTATTTTGTTTATGTATGTTATTGCCTTTGTCTCCAGAGTTAATCTCCTTTTATCTTATCATTCAAGACAACAAAACTATCTACCATCTGCATCATTAGTTTCATGAAGCATGTGCTTGACATTACCTCTCATTAGCTCAAATTTTTCAGCTTCCTTTTTTTTTTGCAATGAATTCTTTGAATTCTTTACTCTTATCTAACAAAATGACTTGTTTAACTAAGAAGTCAACTTCTTTATTTTCAATTAACAAAGTGTGTCATATGCATGCATTAAATTATTAGCATTCTGAACTGCAATTATTATTCTCATTGTTATTTCTTGAAGTTCTGCCATTACCTGTATACTGGATATGGAGCAGTGGTGGGATTCAAAAATTTTTACTACCAGTTCTGTGGGCGTGGCTTGGTAGGCGTGGCAGGAGAAGGAGACTGTAAAATCTCCAGTCAGAGTTGGTATTTGCCGGTTCTTCGAACTACTCAAAATTTCCGCTACCAGTTCTCCGGAACTGGTCAGAACATGTTGAATACCATCTCTGAAATGGAGATGCTATGTACCATTATCTGATTTGGTTCCCTATTTTGAACCACTTTGCTGCTCCAACATCAAATTTTATAATATTTTCTTATAATTTTTAAAAAATACTTTATACAAAAAAATCAAGAAAAGAGAGCTGTACTGTACAGTATGTTGTACATAGTTCTAAAAAGTACTAATCTTTCTTCCTTACAAGAAGAAAAGACTAAAAAAGAGAATAAATATTAAGGAAAAAGAAAAATGGTAATATATTATTAAGCTAACTTTTGTGCTAAATCATTAAACCAGGACTACTTGAAATCATACTGATAAGTCTTTTCGTTTTATCAACAGAGTGCCGGTTCAAGGAAAGTTAGCACATAGCTATATTCCTAGATTTTAAACTCAGCATAACTGTGTCTTCCTAGCCCTGAATAAATATCTTTTTTGCGATGTTTCATGCCTGATATAATTCTAATTCTTTGTATAATGATATTCCATTTATTGACTATATCAAACAAAAATACAGTAATACTTTAAATTATTTTGTGAATGTTGTATCAAAATGAAAGATTAACTAATCTTGGGTTGGGTAAGTAAGTGTTCCCTCATCCATACTGCAGTTGCAACAACTTTTTATTGTTTGCAGTAAAAAACAATATTGTTTTATTTTTTGTAAGACTGTTTCCAGTCTGGTTCCCCTCCCCCCCAAAAGAGGAAGTGTTCTGGCATGGCACAGGGTTTATTTACTGAGAAACCTTCTGTCTCTGGTAGTTTTCACTCATCTTTATAATCAGAGTTGGCCGGGTCTAGGTCCCATAAATTAAACGATAGTATCTGATGGGACCCTGGAAGTGGCCTTCTCTGTCATAGTCCTGGAACAACTTCCTCCCAGAGATTTATATGGTCCCTGTGGAACCTTGTCCAAACAATCCTTAAAAGATGTTTTCTTCCAGGCTGTAGGCTAACATATGTTCAGATTTCTTATGGGAGTATGAAAGTTAAGATATATGTTTGTCCCTTTGTCTAAGTGTTACTGTTCTTTTTTCTTCATTATACTATTTTTATACTGTTTTTAGTGTTGTATGCCACCCAGAGTCACTATGAAATAAATAAATACATCAATTTTATAAATAAATAATATCCATTAGTCTTTATATGTTCCATATTTTCATGTGATATACACAAAGGATTTATGTAGTCAATTAAAATAACTTTTTTTCTACATGAGCTGTTTGATATTGTGTCCCTTTGCCTTTTCCAAAAACTGCCTATTAATTTGGCATTTTTCTTTCTTTTTTTAAGTATAAATATAAGCATGATATATAGATATAAGGATAAACATGACTTATCACAGCAAAACATATATATGAATACATGAAATGGATATGAATAAAAGGAAACAGTAGGACAGAGATGGTAGGCACAATGGTGCGCTTATGCACACCTCTTACAGATGTCTTAAGAATGAAGTGAAGTCAACAGTAGACAGTCTAAGATTAAAGTTTTTGGGATTTGGGGAAGAAACCACAGAGTCAAGTAGTGTATTCCAGACATTGACCACTCTGTTGCTGAAGTCGTATTTCCTGCAATAAAGTTTGGTGCAGTTTACCTTGAGTTTGTATCTATTGTGTGCTCGTGTATTGTTGTGATTGAAGCTGAAGTATTCATTGACAGGTAGGACATTGCAATAGACAATTTTATGTACTACACTTAGGTTGGACCAAAGGGGGTGTAGTTCTAAGTTGTCTAAGCCTAAAACTTCAAGTCTGGTGGCAGAAGGTATTCTGCTGTGAATAGAGGAGTGGAGGGCTCTTCTCGTGAAATATCTCTGGACTCTCTCTCGATAGTATTAATGTCCGATATGCAATGTGGGTTCCAGACAGATGAGCTGCATTCGAGAATTCATCGAGCAGATGTTTTGTATGCTCTAGTGAGTAGTACAATATTACTGGAGAAAAAGCTATGCAGGAATAGGTTAACAACTCTTAATGCCTTTTTGTCAATGCTGTTACAGTGGACTCTAGCACTTATATCAGTGGTGGCTAACCTTTCAGGGCTCCTATGCCAAAACTGTGCACATGTTCGCATGCTTACACTTGCGTGCCAGCACCCAGAAATCAAAGCACACTCCCCCACACCCCTTACACATGTGCGCTCAATCCTCACCCACCTACCACCCCCTTACCTGCACTGCTCCTCACAGCTGATTTTCAGCTGGTTTGAGGCTTTTTTTTTTTTTTTTGCCTTCCCAGGGGCTTGAACAGGGGCTTCTGCAGGCTTTGCAGGCCAAAAACTAGGCCTATTTTGTCACTTCCGGTATTTTCAGCAATACTGGAAAGCCTGCAGAAACTTTTCTCAAACAGGCTGAAAATCAGCTGTGAGGCATGTGTGCATGCGCAATGAGGTAAATTTGTCTGCAGCTTGCATGCTGGAACAAATGTCTCTGGGTGCCACCTGTGGCACACGTGCCATAAATTCGCCATCACAGATTTAGATTGTTAGAGATTAATACTTCAAGGTCCTTGACAGAGTGGGGGTCGGCTACAAAGTCATGTCCATTCAGCTTGCTTTTTTTTTTTTTTCGTAAATTTTATTTGATTTTTCACAAAGAAATACAAAAAAAAAAAATCTTTTTTGAAAGTAGCGTAATCCCGGTTTACATTTCTTCATACAGACACAAATTCAATTTCATGCTCATTTTTATGTTCTATTCCATGTCTTATTACTGTTTTACATTTTCTACATAGCTTCTCCCCTTTTAATTTTCTCAATTTTATTTTAATTATCTCATCTCAATTCAAATCATTATATTTATACTTTTTGTCTGTCCTGTTTTCATTTCATATTATCTTTTCTCATTAAACAAAGTTTATCCTGTAGTTGCTGATTGAAGTATGACACTTTATATCTTTTAAGTTTACCCATTTAACATTTATTTAAGCTTCAATATATACCTTAAAATTATAACATTCAATATAATACATAACTTCCATTCAGATTCTGCTTGGTACATTCTTAAAATACACACTATATTCTTTAAAAAAAAAAGATTATAAATATATGTAGTTGAAACAACACATTCCATTCCAATTCAATTCTATCATTGATGTTAATATTCATTAAAATCTTAACTTCTTTAACATTACTTTTCAATCATACTTCTATGGGAACATTTATAAGCTTTCCATAATTAATTCTCCCCCTTCACTTATATTTTATAAAACATTAACTAATTAAAATATTTCCGTTCCTTCCTAATTCAATACTCTCATTTATTTTATTTCAAATATTTTATTAACAAACATTTCACTAGGTTACAGTAACTATTTTATCCCTCATTTTAATCATACATTGTTTCCAATTTTCTAAAATTATTCCTATTACTAATATGACAATACAATCTTATGTACCTTTACAGAATCCCTTTTTCATTTAAATTTTCATCCATTATCTCTAAATAGGCCCTGTTTCTCTATATCTTGTTTCTGTCCTTTGTAACTTCTTTTCCTTTCCTTCTTCTCTCTCTTCTTCTTTCTTCCCTTTTTACCCCCTTGTCTCTCTACCTCTATTTATCTCTTCTGTATTCCCCTCTTCTGTTGCTTTCCAATATTATACTTATTTTTTCAACTATTTTTCTTTTCTTTGGCTGTTTTTTTAAGTCTTAAATTCTCCATTCTCTTTCCCCCTTTTCCTTTTTCTTTCCCAAGTAGAATTACTTGTTCATTAAAGATGGCTTCTTCTTTGTTCCAGTCTTCTTGTTTTGCAGACATTTCTTGTTGTTTCTCATAGTTCCAAATCTCCATTTCTAAGAATTGAAAAACTAAGCCATTCAGCTTGCATTTTATTTTCTGATTTTTTTTTTGCCAATATGTAAGACATTATTTGTTGAGATTTGAAGTTGCCACTTGTTTGACCATTCTGACACATAGTCAAGATCTTTTTGAAGGGTAGCAGTATTGTCGGTGATTTTCAATAGCTTTACATCATCAGCAAAAAGAATGCAGCTGCTTTTAATATGATCACAAAGATCATTTATGTAAAGTATAAAGAGAGGTAGTCCTAGAAGGCTGCCTTGGGGGACACTGCTGTTGACAGGAATGGGATTTGAAAGGGCACTCCCTATTTTGATCACTTGTTGCTTGTTTGACAAGAAAACAGCTATCAAGTTATGCAGCTGTCTGTAGATACCATAGGATTTTAGTTTTAAAAGTAGTTTGTTGTATACCACTGAATCAAAGGCTTTACAAAAGTCCATGTAACTAGTGTCTATTGCTTTGCCCTGATGGTGTAGTTCATATGTTTCCTGTGTACAGCTCTATTGTTTGTAAGATTTTAAACATAACTTTGCCGGTCTAAGGAAATAATTTAATAGTTTAGTAATTGACACATTCTTGATATGTTTTTTTCTTCAACATTGAAAAAAAGAGAGAGAGTGAAACAAACACACATACCGCACACGGATCAATTACAAGACCTGATCTATAGATGTGATATTTCTCCACTCCATGCTTCCATTTTTAAGGTTTTGATATGGCCTTTTCATCTTCTGTGTACTTCATTAGCCTGATTTATATGTCTCATAATCACATTATTGTGATTTGAATTATAACATTTGAAATGTTATAATTGAGCTGTGAATTGTCTTGTGGTTTATATGTTCATCTTACAATACATTTGTTATTTTTCTTTTCTTACAATTTTTATCATTAACAATTTAATAGAGACATCTTATCATATTCTTTTTCACCTGACATTGGAATTCTGCCCAAAGCTTTCAGTCCTTGTATCTTCCTGCATATCATCATAATTTGTTGAGAAAGTCAGTTGGTTTTTCTTTTGTTCTTTTCTTTTTTTAAAAGGTAGGCAGTACTCTTTATATATTAGTTTTATTTATATATTAGTTTTATTTATTTATTATTAATTTTGTATGCCATCTGCCACCCAAAACCAACGCTCCCTAATACATAAAAAACCCACAATCACTAGGCTTCAGCTTCACCTTATCCCAGTTCCTGGAGAAAAAGTCAACATTTTAACACATTCTGGAAAACTCCAATATCTCTTATTTCATCCCACAGCTCCTCGTGTTCACATAAATTAGGCATTCTGTTTCTTCAGTTAATCTTAAAGCCTGACTGTATGTCTTCCAGACCAAATTTTGTTCACAAACCTGCTATCTTTAATTTTCTAAATTTAACCATACACTTGACACCAATAATTCATAATCTGTTCCACAATCTGCCTATGGAAGAGTCCTTCTGACTTGATTGTATTTTCCATCTTTGATTCATTATTATGTAGCCAATCTGATTCCAATTTTTTCCATCTGGTACTGTCAGGTGCAGAGTTTGCATGGTTTATATTGCTTGACAAGTGTTGACAATGAGCAAAGAATTCTCTTTGTTCGTCACAAAACTCTATTAATCTATCTCTTGCATTATTGAATTTATTCAGCCCAATTTATTGATGTTTCTTTATTTTTCGAAGTAGCATGCTAATCACCCATCATAAGTATTATACCCTTTTTAAATGTTGTAGTGATAAGGATATAGTTTACGATTACATTCTTCCAGTTTTAATTTTGAAGTTCCTTGTCCTAGATACATGGAGTTTCGTCTTGCCTGCAAAACAGCACAGGCCTCACCCTGCTTCAATTATTCTAAACATCACAGCTTCCCTTTTGACCTTTGGCAAGTGCAAGATGTTCACAGAGGCTGCTGGCATTTTCCTTCAAACCAATGCAGCTACTGAGGTTAATAGAATTATAAATCAAGTTCTAATGATCTTGAATGTAAAAATAGTAGCATAATCCAGCAAAGATTCCAAATATTTGTAAGTAAATCAGAAAGCAAGCAGACTTTTAATACATCTATTAAACCTGGGTTGGGTCAGATAACTACAAGACACACAGATACTAATTCAGATTTGTGAGGCCCACAGTCCTGCTGTTTATTTATTCATTTATTTGTCATTTAATTTTTTAACCACCCAATACAATATTCAGCCACCCAATTATATACAATATCAATATTCAGTATTATTATTATTATTATTATTATTATTGTTGTTGTTGTTGTTGTTGTTGTTGATATTAATATTATTGTTGTTGTTGTTGTTATTATTATTAATATTATTAGTATTATTGTTATTATTTAAGTTTTATTGATTTTTATGGATAAACAAACATAAAAACATCCAGCTTTCTTCCATAAGTATGCAAACAGTGTGTCAGTTGGTTTGCAATTTTTTGTGCATTAATTTCATACTCTCAATTACAGTTACATTACATAATAACTCATATTATCAGAAATTGAATATCCTAGTATTATTATTAATCAATCATTTGACGATAATTTTATTCATTCATACTTTGCGAGATAACTATACTTAGTTTATTTTATAACAATTCATATAGTCCTTCCAAATCTATCTTAAAAACATTTTATATATGTAGTAATAATAATTTTTAAAAAATACATCTCTATATATTCATTATTTTCTATAATTCTACATATTCTATTACTACATTTTGTTATCTAGCCATTGATAGAAAGGTCCCAAATTTTGTAAAATTGTTTATCCTCTTGTTCTCTAATTTCAAATGTCAATTTTCTCATTTCAGCACATTCCAGTATTTTCTTGATAATTTCCTCCTGCAATGGTATTTTCTCATTTTCCCAGTTTTTAGCAAATACAATCCTAGCTGCTGTTAATACATTTACAATCAAATATTTTAAATCTTTGCTGTATGTATCAGGTAGAATTCCCAATAAAAATATCTCTGGTTTTAAATCTATATGCTTTTTAGTCATTTTTTCCAACCATGTGTGGATTTTAGTCCAATATTTTTTTGCATCTACACAAGTCCACCACATATGGTAATATGAGCCAGGTATCTGATGACATTTCCAATATCTTTCAGATTTGTTCTTTAACATTCTTGCTATACTTGTCGGGGGAAATGCCACCTGTAAAACATCTTATACAAATTTTCTTTAAATGCTGTTGACATTGTCATTTTATAATTTTGAGACCACAATTTTTGCCATTTCTCTAGATCAATCCCATATCCACAATTCTTCCCCCAAACAATCATAGTTTCTTTAACTTGTTCTTCTTCTAGTTTAATTTATAATAAATATCCATACAATTTTTTAACCACCTTTTCATCAGTACCTGTCAAAATCTTATCTAAATCAGTCAATTTATTATAGAAACCTTCTGTTTTTAAAAAATTTTCATACCTGAAATGTATTTGTGCGTAAGAAAACCAATTCATCTTTATACCTTGTTCCTCTAGTTTTTGCATCGATTTAAGTTCACCCTTTTCATTCAAAATTTCACCATATCTAACTGTTTGTTCCTTCTTGTATGTTATAGGATAAGAAAATGCTTCAAAAGTCGATAATCAGACTGGAATTTTCAAATAACATTGTCTTTTAATCTTCTCCCAATTTAACTACAGAGACTCCCATATATGATGTCTTCTAAAATAATGCTGTATTTTAGTTCCTTTATACCAGAAAAAGGCATGCCACCCCAACAACAAATCATGTCCTTCTAATCTCAACAATCTAGTATTTCTTAATGTTATCCAACACATTGGATAATCCATTAACCCATGTCAAGTTTGTAGCTTGGTAGTACAACTCCCTATTAGGCAGACCAAATCCTCCTCTAATTCTAGTATCTTCTAAGATTTTTAACTTTATTCTCGCTTTCTTACCTTGCCATAAATATTTCAACACAATTTTGTTCTTTGAACACAATCTTGGAAAGGAGTAGTACTTTCCAAGCCTAATTGGTATTGTTTCAAACAAGTATAGAATTCTGGGTAAAATATTCATTTTGATTGTTGAAATTCTCCCTATTAGTGTCAATTGTAGGTTTTCCCATTTCGTCAAGTCTAGTGCTATCTGTTGTTTAAGTTTAATGTAATTGTTCTCTTTTAATGTACTACATCTTGCTGTCAAATGTATCCCCAAGTACTTAACCTTATTCGTGACTTGAATTTTCAATACATCTGCCAATTATTCTTTTTGTCTTAGTAACATGTTCTTTGTCAAAATCTTTGTTTTGTCTTTGTTTATTTTCAGGCCGGCCACCTTACCATATGCCTCTATTTTTTCCAATACTTTTGGTGCTGTTTCTAGAGGGTCTTCTAAAATAAAAGCCATGTCATCCGCAAAAGCTTGCAATTTAAATTCTTCCTTTTTAATTTTCATTCCTTTTATACTCTTTTCATCTCTAATGTTTCTCTTTAACACTTCCAGAGTTCATATGAATAGCAAAGGTGATAGTGGGCAACCTTGTCTTGTACCTTTTCTTATATTGATAAAGTCTGTTAATTCTTGGAGGAGCTGGTGTCACGACGATACTGCGTGCAATCTTGGAGGTCTGAGATTGTAGCTGATATCTTTCCCCTGGTCAGTCCAAATGGACCTAAACCGTCCCGAAGAGACGGTGATAGTGAAGGGTGCATCCTGTAGATCCAAGGGATATCGCAAAGTCCCTGGTTGATCCAGGAGAAGCCCTTTTGCCAGCGGCAGAGAGGCAGCTTCAAAAGCTGCTGAAGTTGGGACAGCTCTGAACGGAAAAGGTTGAAAGAGAAAGTGTGTCGGTTTGGTGAGAACTGTTCTTTTATTACTCTAAGACTTAAAAGGACTTCAAAGGACACCCAAAGGGGAAAAAGAATCTGTAAAAATTTTGACAGAACTGAATAAGCGGCGGTTTTTAAAAAGAAGTGTCAAAGTAAGGCTTTGTTTTATGTTTTCAATGGTTGGAATCCTATTGTGAATTCCTATTGTGATCCAGCATTTGCTAACTGGACTGGACATTTTTTCTTTATATATCCATTTTTTCTTCTTCTCTTCCTTTTTGATTTTGTATATTTTAGGTTAGAGGCCTTTTGTAATATTTTAAATTAGAGGCTCCCTTAAGCTATACTTCTTTAAAACTTTTATTATGTTTTATCTGGGACAGAAGGGGGAGAGTGAGAGTAAAGAAACTTTGTAACACTGCCAACTAGAGGCTTGAAAATATCTTAAGGCTAGGTCACATCAGCCGACGGATGCAAAAAGTATGTAAAAAGGACACAGCAGACGAGAAAATGTTCCATCCATTGTTAGACGCTCTCAAAAGTGCCCTAAATTTGCATAAACAGAGTGGATAACAATGGAAAGGAACGGACGGAGAGAGGATGTAGCGAGGATGTTAAGAGGATGGTCAACGGAAGCCTAGCGGATGGAAGCGGGTGGAAGTGGATGGCACGTCCTCAGGGCTTCCGGGGGAGAACACCGAAGCAGATGCGCAGCAGAAGGAACGGATGCAGAGCAGATGCAGAGCGGACTCCTAGCAGATGCCAAGCGGATGCCAAGCGGATGCCAAGCGGATGCAAAGCGTTCACTGCACATGCAGGGAGGATGCATTGCATCAGCCCCACGGATATAAAAGGATGCAGCTCGCAAGCAGGTCACCATTCAGAGGAAAGACCTGCTGCCAGACACATCTTCAGCCAACAACCATGGGGAAGAAGAGGAAGCCTGTGCCTACTCCTGCCAGCCCTGGCAAGGACAGGACCACCATCCCACTCCCTGGTGCTGACTCTGCTTCTGCTGGGGCTTCTGCTGCTGGTGCTGACTCTGCTGGTGCTGGTGCTTCTGCTGGTGCTGCTTCTGGTGCTAGTGTTTCTGTTGGTGCTGCTCCTGGTGCTGGTGCTTCTGCTGGTGCTGACTCTGCTGGTGCTATTCCTGGTCCTGCTGGTGCTACTGCTGCTCGTGCTACTGCTGGTCCTGCTGGTCTGCTGGCCCTGCTGGTGCTGCTGGTGCTCCTGGTGCTGCTGGTGCAGCTGGTGCTGCTGCTGCTGCTGGTGGTGCTGTGGTGGACCAGCCCATAGAACCTCAAAGCCCTACTGATGAGGGCCCAGAAGGCCCTGCCAGAGGGAGGAAGAGGCATTCGCGATATAGGGAGAGGAGACAGTACTCCATTGAAGAGGAACATGAGGATGAGGTGCTCGAATAACTGAGGGAGAACGAGTACCTCTGGCAGAAGGGACACGGGCTCTATCGAGACACCAAGCGGAAGCAGGCGGCTTGGAGAGAGAAGGCGGAGAGCCTGGGCTACACTTCAGAGGTCCTCCTCGGGTGGTGGAAGCACATGCACACCTGGTACGGGAAGCTGCACCTCAAGAAATCTGGCCAGACCACGGTCAAGCTGACGGACCAAGAGACCTACATGATGGCCAAGTGCAGCTCCTTGGAGGGTGAGATCCGCCACCGAGGAGCAGCCCCTCTGACAACCCTGTCTCTCAGGCAGCCCGCAGAGAGCCAGTCCTCTTCTGGCCAAGAGTCAGCTCCTGTGTCCAGGCAGTTATCTGTGGAGCGCCCCACGATGGAGACCCCCCCGACAGCTGCACTCCCTGTGGCGAAGCACGTGGAGGACCTCCTGACGCAGTTGGAGCAAGAAGAGGCCACTGCCACCAGAGACCAACCCACACCCACCCCCAGCTCCACCTCCACGGAAAGCAGGAAGAAAGCCAGACTGGAGGGACAGAGCCACACTATCCTGCTGGAGATCAGGGATACCATCAAAAGCAGCGTAGATCTCCTCTCTCAGCTGGTACACTCCGACATACCATCCTCTAACAGAAAGCCTTTCCTCACCTACATGAACCAGACCCTCATGGACATGTCCAAATCCCAGTACCAGGTGATCAAGGAGAGGATCACAGGTCTTCTGCACCACCCTCCAGGCGCAGCTGAACCTGCTCCAATCCAGTCCAGGTCTGCTCCTCCACCCCAGGTGATGTCACAGCCCTTCCAAGGCTTTCAACAGCCCCTCACATACCAATGCTATGGCTACCAGGAGTTCCAGTAGCACAGGCAGCCCTTCCCAGTCCAGGCACTGGTACATCGCACACCACAGGTGCCACCGATGCCGCCGATGCCACAGACGCCAACAATGCCATTGATGCCACTGATGCCACCAATGCCACCGATGCCACAGATGCTACAGATGCCACCAACGCCTCACCTCGCTCAGCTGCAGACCAGACATCCCCACTACACTCCTCCTTCCTCCACCCCACAGCCAAGCTCGGCCTCAGAACATCTGTCATCAGTCTTGGGACTGACACCCCATGTCATGGAGGAAGGGGCTCTCAACATCACAGGACTGAGCCAGCTCTCTGAGAGCTTCGTCCACACACCGTCCCCTGTTGCCCTCTCGGGGCCAGGCACCTCAGTGTTGCTTGAGACCAGCACTCCAGCAGCAGCCACCTCCACAGCACCTGGACCCTTCACCCCTAAGACTGGGCATGCCTCCGAGTGACCAAGAAGAGTGCCAGAGACTGCTTTGCTACCTGTTGACTTTATCTTTGCTGGGGACACTTTTCTTGGGTCATTGTGCTTTTACAGATTGTTATTAATAAAGATTATCTTTGCTTCACACACTTGGATCAGTTCTTTTAGTAAATAAAGTCTTGGTGGAAACTTTTAGAAATGGTTTAAGCCTTTGCATGCTTGTGGGATGGATAAGCATAGCAGTGGGATGGGCAGGGATACCTGTGGGATGGGTAATAGCTGTGGGATGGGTTAGGATAGCAGTGGGATGGGCAGGGATACCTGTGGGATGGGTAGTAGCTGTGGGATAGATAAGCCTCCAGTGCAAGCATAGTGGGACTGTATGGTCCACCCTCCCAGGTGCCACACCTCTGGCCCTTTATTATCAATAACAATGTAATCATTCATCAACACATTTCAACAAAAATACAACTTTTTATTAAATGCCCTATTCATTGTAGAGCCACTCAATATACATGGCCCAATCTCATCAGTGTGATGAGACAGGCTGAAGGAAACATCCATTAAGCATCTACCATCCTGTCTTGCCACTCCACTGCTCCAGCTGGAGAGTTGCACCAGTGTCTCAGGAGGTTGCGCTGCTTCTTCCCTTCACGTGACGCTCTGTTGGGGCCTTGCACATCCACAGTGTCTATCAGGTTTTGCCCTTGCCTCCATTCATCAGGCTCCATGTCCCCATTGGCTTCTTGACAGTCCACAAGCCTGTTCTACAACACTGGATAGCGGGTGCGCATGAGATTGTGCAGGATGCAGCAAGCTTCCACGATCCTCCTCACGGTCTCTGGGCGATGCTGCATCATGGTGAGAAGTACCTGGAACCTGTTGGCCAGGATGCCAAAGTGTTCTCCACCACCCGTCTTGCCCTGGACAGCCTGTAGTTGAAGATCCTCTCTTCACGGGTGAGGTATCTGGAACTGTAGGGCTTCATGAGGTAGGTTCTGAGGGAGAAGGCATCATCCCCCACGATGAAGTAGGGCACATCTTGTGTGTCATTGGGTAGGGGGTCTGGATCTGGAAAACCCATGATGAGGTTGCGTTCCAGCCCATCCTTGAGGTCACTGGCGTTGTATACCTGGCTGTCTGAAGCTGACCCATTGCCTGAAGTATCGATATACATGAACTTGTAGTCAGCATCGACCATGCGAAGAGGATGATACTGAAGAAGCCCTTGTAGTTGAAATAAGTGGATCCTGACTTGGCTGGAGCTTTGCAGGCCACGTGCTTCCCATCTATGGCTCCAACGGTGTGGGGGCCAGCAGGTGTGCAGGCCAGCCTTCTTCAGTGGAGGGGCACTTTAGGAGCTCCTCCAGGTATTCTTCAATGATGGCCTGCACCACTTCTCTGACCACAATGCTGATGGTGTTGTGTGGCACCCTCCAGGCATGCTACATGTTCCTGTACATGGTCCCTGAGGCCAGCTGGCACAGAGTCAGTGCCACCTTCAGCCCAGGGTCCAGGCTGGGCCAGAAATTGGTGTTTACCTTGGTCAACCTGGGTCTCAGCTGCTCCATATCTTCAGCAACATGGCTGGCGGCATCCTCATGAAGTTCTGGAATGCACGAGTGTCTTCGTTCCTCAGCTCCACCATCAGCTTGTCATACAGTCCGTACTCAGCTCTTCTCATGATCCATCTTTGGACCCAGACACTTCATGGCCGCCTCCTTTTCTTCCCGTAGAACAGGTGAAAGAGCCTGTAGAGGGCTTCACACTGTTGTAGAACGATGGCGGGTACCAAAAGGAGTGTGCGATGATCCATGGTGGAGATGACTGGATGCTGTGGAAGAGCAAGAGCAAGATCAAGGCTGAAGAGGTCTGCACAGCAGGGCTGCTTGACTGAAAGTGAGATCCAGGTGATTTCTCCCCCTTTTTATAGGAAATATCATTTTTCCACTAGGTGTCCTTCTGCATCCTCTGGACAACCTGCAGACATCCTAAATATCAGAGATACGTCCCCTATATGAACATTTTAATGCTTTATATGCAAGCTGCATCCACTTTCATCCTTTCTATGTCCATGCTACTAACGCTGCGTGTACGTTCCGCGTTCGTTTCGCTTCCTCCCTGTGTCCATTTTATGCTGAAACAGTTTTGAGTTGCATGAATGCGAAGCAGATGCCTAGCGGATATAGCGGACGTGTAACGGATGACGACAGATTTATAACGGATGTTCCCCATATGCATAGTGGATGTAGAACGGATGCATTGGATACTTCATCCGCTCAAAAAGTTTTGTGCAGCTGAAAACTTTTTGAGTTGATGAAATCTCTGAAGACAGATGCTGGACGGATAGAGAGTATGAAAAACGTATGCAGTGAGTACAGAACGGATGCATCGCATTAACCAACGGATGGCAAGTGTTTCTCTCCGTTTTACATCCTCTTTCCATCCGTTGGTGCAGTGTGACATGGGCTTTAGATGAAGCTGAGAAAGCAAGCAAGCCAAATTCTTTTTCAAGGACATTGCTACGTGATAACATGAAGGGAAAAGCACAGAAGAGTATTACTGCAGGTGTTCTTCTGGATTTCTAGCAATAATTGAAACTTGGCTTTGAAGTTTGGAGAGAGCTATGACAGGAGCCTTGGATAATTAAATAAAGTGCAGTGTGTTTCTTTTTACTTTCTTAAGTTGGGTCATTCCCCCCCCACCACCAGCTGTATTGTTCTTTTTTTAAAAAAACCTTTATTTTTGTAATATTTTCATCTTTGCTTTGTATTTTAAAGGGAAAGCCTCAAAATTTTTCTTTTTTTTTTCTTCTTTGGGATTTTTTGTTTTTTGACATGTTTTTTTTATTTGAAAATTTTCAATTGTATCAAGGTGTTGAAAAACCCGAAGAATTACTTTTATTTTTTATAAATTCTCTTTTCAAACTTTTTTTACTCTTCTCCTTCCTTTCTACCTAATTACTGATTGGATTAAGGTTAAGAAGAACCTGAAGAATTTTTTTTTCTCTTTCTCCTTTTCTTTTTATTTTATTTTTATTTATTTTTATTATTATTCTCTCTACCATTTTTATTTTTCATTTTGGATTATAATTGGCTATTTCATAATTGGATTAGGGTTTAGAAGAACCTGAAGATCCTGAATTGTTTAAAATGAGTAGGAAGTTTTTAGCTTCTGGCTCTTCAACTTCTACTTCTGCCTCCCCACCATCTGGAGGACAACGTTCAATTCAGACAATGTTAAAGCAAGACAAAGATCAAGAAAGAGTGACTCTACAGATGATTGTGCAAGGAATCCAAGACCTTAAAATAAAATCAGATACCAATGAAAAGAGAATAGAAAATATTGAGCAAAGAACAGAGAAAACTGATGAAAAGGTGGAGAATATTCAACAAATGATGGTGAAGTATGATGAGAGATTCCCAAAAATTGAAGAAGATAAACAAAGAGACAAGAAGATTGGAGATATTGATATCAGATTAACAATGGTTGAACAAGATAAAAGTGGGATACTGAAATGGGAGAAGGACAGATCAGAATTTTATCTCAGATTACAAAACACAGAGGAAGAAAAAGGACAAAATCTAGCTGAGATAATGATAGAAATATTGGCTGAAGCTTTGGAAATAACAGAAGAGAAGATGATGGTTGGAGTAGATGATGTATACTGACTTTTTACAAGATATGCAATGAGAAATAACCTACCAAGAGAAGTTCATGTCAGATTTACAAAAAAAGCCATTAAAACACAAATATTACAAGTGGTAAGAGAAAACACTGAAATACAAAGGCAAGGAGATTGTGTTTTTAAAGCAAATACCCAGAAGAGTGAGAGATATGAGAAGACAATATCGATTTTTGATGAAAATTCTATTGAAAAAAGAGGTGAATTATAGATGGCTAATTCCAGAAGGGTTAATGTTTACATGGTAAGAACAGAGATATAGAATTGATTCAATCGAGAAAGCAGAATTATTCTATGCAGAATTTTTTGGAAGGAGAGAGGAGGCAGAAAAAGAGATTTTGCTAATTGAATTTCAAGAGACCAAATGGAGACTGAAAAAGAAGGTGGCGCAGTAGGTGGATTGGTGGAGACTAAAGAATAACATGAACCAAAATCTACGAGAGCTGCCAAACCTAATTATAAAGCATAATTATGGAAGAGAAAAAATTGATTACAATGAATATAAATGGACTTAATTCAGCTGTTAAAAGAAGAAATTTTTTTCACAGATTAGAGAAACTAAAATTTGTTATAATTTGTCTACAAGAAGTACATATTAAAAAACAATATGAACAATTGTTGAATAAGCCAAAATTAGGGAAAATATTTACTTTTTTGACTCAATGTAAGAAAAGAGGAGTGGTTTTATATATCAAAGAGACCATCTTAGCAAAATTGATTTATACTGATGAACCCGGAAGAGTATTAATGGTGGAAATAATGGACAGTAATATGAAAACACTCTTGGTTGCAATTTATGCTCCGAATGATAAACAAGAAGAATTCTATAAAAATTACACATTAAAATAATTGAACTGGACTATGTCAATATAGTTATGATGGGAGATTTCAATGGAATTGTAGACAGTAAACTGGACTATATAACAACAACAAAGCAAAATAGGAAGACTCTCCCCAAATCTTTTTCTAAAATGATAGATGAAATAAATTTAAAAGATATATGGTGAGAAAGAAATGTTAAAACCAAACAATACACTTTTACTCAAATAGACATTTAACATGGTCCAGAATAGATATGATTTGGACTTCAACAGAATTAATATCTAATATTCAAGAAACAAATATCGAAACAAGTACTTGGGCAGACCATAACCCAATGACAATTAAATGGAAAGGACAAAAAAGAAGATCAAGATGGATGTTAAATAATACTATTCTAAAGGAGAAGGATTTTACACAGCAGATTGACCAAAAAATGGTTTTTTTCTTTAGAGAAAATAAAAAAGAAGATGCTTCAATTCAGAACTTTGGGACACAATGAAGGTATATGCTAGAGGCTTGATAATAGACTACACAAGGAAAAGGAACATTAGGAAAAGGCAAGCCACGGAAGCCTTAGAAGATGAGTATAAAAGACTCGAATAAGAATTACAGAAAACGCCACAGAAAAAAGACATTAAGCTAAAACTGGATACAATTAAACATAAAATGAGTTTAATAGAGAAAGAAGAATTAGCACAGAAAATTAGAAGTGCTAAACAGAATTATTTTGAGGATGCAAACAAACCAGGTAGATGGTTAGCATACAAACTGAGAAAGGAAAAAGAATCAAGGAAAATACCGCAGTTAATAGATGATCAAGGTCAAGTTTGTCACGGCAACTAAGAGAAGAAGGAAATCATTCAAGACTTTTATGGGAAATTATATGAGCAAGAAAATATTGATGAGGAAAGAATTAA
Organism: Laticauda colubrina; assembly: GCA_015471245.1. Lineage (NCBI taxonomy): Eukaryota > Metazoa > Chordata > Lepidosauria > Squamata > Elapidae > Laticauda > Laticauda colubrina. The sequence continues at coordinate 6,641,903 of BLBF01000039.1, forward strand.
ACAGTATTTACAGAATGCTAATCTACCTAAGATACCTAAAGAGACTGAAATTTTTTTAGAAAGCAATATAACTATGATGGAATTAACCAAAGCACTTAAGAAACAAAATAATGGGAAGGCACCAGGCCCAGATGGACTTCCGGCAGAATTCTATAAAAATTCTATAAAAATTCTATAAAGCAAGAATTGCTGAATGTTCCATTTCCAGAAGTCATGAATGAAGTTATGCTAAAGAAGAAGATACCTAAAACATGGTCAAAAGCCTATATTACACTTATTCCAAAAGAAGAGACTGATTTATTACAAATTAAGAATTATAGACCCATTTCTTTATTAAATGCAGATTATAAAATCTTTCTTCAATATTGGCAGAGAGACTCAAAAATATTTAAATAATTTTATTCACTCTGACCAAAATGGATTTCTGCCAAAGAGACAAGTTAAAGATAATATGAGAGTCATCTAATATTTTTCTTCTCCCTTTCATGTCAGTAGAAATTCTTTCCACATATTTCAGATTAAAGAACATATATTCACTGATTATATAACACTGAGATCTTATTTAGGAATTGCTGGTTCCATTCATATTAGCTTCAATTCTTATACCTGCAAAGGTATAACAGAGCAATAAAAAAATCAAATGCAGAAACTGGGCTTAAATGTGGATTGAAATGTATCTAGAAAATTGGTTTCATCCATGAGTACCTGGATCTGATCAGCTACCACATTCTCAAGTACCATGCCCAATAATTATAACCATAAAATGATGATAGAGGAGAATCAATAGGATTTCTGTGTTTAAACAGTCTTCTGCACAGGTATCTTATATAAAAACAAATATTTTGTATACCTATTGTCCAACAGTTCTGTTCTGTTTACAGAAATAGAACAACATTTTCACTTCATCTCTCCCTACTTACCTGGAAATGCCAAAAAATGACCTTGTAGCCTAGTTTCTGAATCCCAGCCCTTAGAATTATGATGAGGCAGTGAAGTTCCAGCGTACAATGCAACAAATCTGTATCACCATTTTTCAGATTCAAAGGATGAGTTCTTAGCTTTATGAAAGCCTAAGATGGAACAATCAACCAGAGCCCTTTAACAGACCAATTAAATTCTTCATGAAGACTGATAGGACTAATTTTTTATTTTGGTTTCTATGACCAAAATAATCCTTGATTTACAGCTTCAATTGGGACCGGACTTTTTGTTGTACAGTAAGTCATGACAGTCATAAATCAAGGCATTAATGCGACTGGACTTTTTTTAAAAACAATTTTTATCATAGTCATATGACATCAGAATACTGAACCACTCATATATGTGATCCAATTTCCAAGTGCCTGAAATATGGTCATGTGAACATGAGGGAGAGGAGTAATATTTTACAATAGTTGGAAATACTTTATGGGCTGTAATGCCCCCTTTCCAAGGCAATTATAACTCCAAATGGTCTTTAAAGGACCAGCTGTAAGTGAAGAACTACCTGTATTCTTTACGATTGTTCTGTTCACAATCAAAATGAAACCAGTTCAGGCTTTTTAAAAACCATATACCTAAATGGTATATTGAAGAAAGAAATGAAAAACAAAGGATTTCTTTGTCCCACATCCAATGATCTAGATCCAGATCAGGCCACTAAATTATTACAAATAAATAACTCAAATCAAAAATAAGAGGACGACTCACAATTTATGGACCACTCGCCAAGCCTTCAGTTAACATCATATGTTTCCAGTTTTCACCATTTCTCAGAATTGATACATACCGTAAGAGAAATAGCATGGACAGCCAAATATCTGTTATTTTCTCTACACCAGCTTCCACTGTCAACAAGATAAGCCATTATTTAATTTTAAAATGTCTTGTCTTTGACAGTGAAAAGTGAAGCAAAGGAAATAAAACATTTCTTAGAAATGGAAAAATCTTTTGTGAGATGGAAGAACTGGTTTGGCTGACACAAGCTTCTCATAATGACTATTTTAAGGTATTTTTCTTCTTGTTCTTAATGTAAGTCCTCATGCAGTCCTGTACACATGCACAATGTCAACCTGATGGTCTGGTGTCATCAGACTTTTATTTAATGAAACACTTTAGCTCTTCTTGAAATATTTCAGATCTATTTGAAAGATTTGTCCACATGCCATCCCAAAAGCAAGACAAGTTATGAGAAATGACTTGTTATCCCTAATTTCCATATAGCAGTTTCAAGATTCCAACATACATACATACCAAACCAATCTAAGGTTGCTTGTCAAAAGTGATGATAGGCTGATTATATTGTTGTTGTTGGCTCCGTCGATCTTGGGAGATCATGGAAAATTCGCGTCATGGAAATGGACATGAAATGTGCTGAGTCTGTGGTGGAACCGCTCTCGTCCTTTGCATTCTGTGTGACCGTTTTTCTCGCCATCGGATATTTCTTCTTTCCTCAGCTGCCTTGATGATGTTCCTGGTGGCTATTCGCCAACCTTGGCGATTTGAGGCCATGGTCTCGAGCTGAGAGGGGTTGAATCTGCCAGCTTTAAGATCTCGCTTACAGACGTCCTTGTAGCGGAGAGCTGGGCGTCCAGTACGCCTTGTGCCGGTGGCAAGCTCTCCAAAAAACATGCTTTTGGGTATACGGTCATCGTCCATGCGGATGACATGACCAACGCAGGCGTCTTGCTATCAGCAAGGCATACATGCTTGGCAACCCTGCCTTGGCCAGGACGTCAATGTTGGTTATGTGATCTTGCCAGGTGATACAAAGGAGTCTGCGGAGGCAACGAAGGTGAAAGGCGTTCAGCCTGCGCTCCTGATGAGAGTAGAGTGTCCATGCTTCACTGCCATAGAGGAGGGTACTCAAAACAACTGCCCGATAGACTTGCATCTTTGTGTTGGTAGTCAACATAACATTGTCCCACACTCGTTTTTTCAGGCGGGCCATTGCTGCTGCTGCCTTGCCAATCCTAGCGTTCAAATCAGAGTCAAGAGAGAGGTTGTTCGCAAGTGTAGAACCGAGATAGGTGAATTTGTCTACCATCATGAGAGTGTGTTGGCCAATGGAGATGCTTGGAGAACCACTGACATCCTGGCACATAACCTCTGTTTTCTTCAGACTGATGGTTAGTCCAAACTCGTTGCATGCAGCTGCAAAGCGGTCAATAAGTCGCTGCATGGCCTCCTCTGAGTGCGCAGCAAGGGCGGTATCATCTATAAAAAGTAATTCTCTGATGAGGACTTTCGTAACTTTCGTTTTGGCTTGCAGACACGCGATGTTGAATAATCCACCGTTGCTCCTGGTGTGTATGAATACGCCGTCATCAGACTCGTCAAATGCATATGAGAGGAGTAAGGAGAAGAATATTCCAAAGAGTGTAGGGGCAAGAACGCATCCCTGTTTGACACCGTTTTTAATTGGGAAGGGTTCAGAGCACGACCCATCGAATTGGACAGTCCCATTCATGTCATCATGAAAGGACACGATCATTCTCAGAAGCTTAGGGGGGCATCCAATGCGCTGGAGGAGGGCAAACAGTCCATCTCGACTGGCCAAGACGAAGGTCTTGGTTAGGTCTATGAAGGCAAGATAAAGCGGCTGTCTCTGCTCACGGCATTTCTCCTGGAGTTGTCTTATGGAGAAAACCATGTCGATGGTCGATCTGGCGGCTCTAAAGCCACACTGTGCCTCTGGGTAGACACGATTAGCGAGAATTTGCAGTCTGTTGAGAAGAACACGTGCGTAGGCTTTACCGACAGTGCTTAGCAGCGATATACCACGGTAGTTGTTACAGTCACTTCTTTCTCCTTTGTTTTTGTACAGCGTGATAATCTTGGCGTCACGCATGTCTTTGGGCATAGCTTCTTCCTCCCAGCATTGTAGCAAGAGTTCATGTAGGTGTTCCAGGAGAGAGCTATCTTTTGCCATCTTCGCTACTTCAGGTGGGATGTTGTCACTGCCTGCGGCCTTGCCGTTGGCTAGGGAATCGATGGCTTTACTAAGCTCTTCCATTGTGGGTGGGGCATCCAGCTCATCCGTTCTGGGAAGTACTCGGGTTTTCTCAAGTGCTGAGTCGGTGACAGTGGTCTTTCTCGAGTAAAGTTCCTGGTAGTGCTCAGCCCACCTTTCCATCTGTTTGCTGCGGTCAGTGATGACTAGGCCTTCCGCTGACTTGAGTGGGGCAATCTTGATTGCGCTTGGACTGTAAGCCTTTTTCATTCCTTCATACATTCCACGCACAGTTCCCAGATCGGCAGAAAGCTGGATGTTCTGGCAGAGATTAAGCCAGTAATCATTTGCACAGCGCCTAGCAACCCTTTGTGCATCACTACGAGCAGCACGGAGTGCTGCGAGTGTCTTAGTGGATGGGTCTCTCTTGTAGGCGAGGAGGGCATCACACTTCACAGCTATGATGGGTTCGATCACAGTGGCTCCTGCCTCAAACCAGTCTTGTTTCCTTTGTTTTCTGCCAAAAGTATCGAGAGCAGTCTGGAACATAGCCTCACGGATGTGGTTCCACCTCAACGTGGCACTATCTGTTGGACAGTCTTCCAGAGCGTCATTGATGGTTCTGGCAAAGCGTTCACATAGCTCAGGTATAGCGGTTCCGACTGTATTGATGCGAGGCCGGGGCTTCTGCTTCAATTGGTAAACACGTTTGGGGAGGAGGCATATCTTGCTGGCGACCAGAGAATGGTCTGTGTCACAGTCGGCACTGTGGAAGCTGCGCGTAACAAGCACTTGATTCAGAAGCGATCTTCGAGTGATGATGTAGTCTAGTTGATGCCAATCGCGAGACCTGGGATGTCTCCACGACACCCTATGGTGGGGCTTAGGTGTTGGAAGAAGGTGTTGGTGACACAGAGGTCGTTATAAGAGCAGAGCTCGAGTAGATGCTGGCCGTTGTCATTCAACTTGCCGACACCGAAGTGGCCCAAAGAAAGGGGCCAGGAGGTGTGGTCCGCTCCCACCCAGACGTTGAAGTTACCCAGTAGAAACAGGTGCTCCTCTACAGGGATCTGCCGTATCGTTGTCTCAAGTTCCCTGTAGAACAGGTCCTTTGCCTCTACTGCAGAACAGAGCATTGGGGCGTAGACGCTGAGGATGTTTGTCGGTCCGGATGAGGTGTTGAGGCGGAGTGACAGGATTCGTGGTATACCTGAGAATGGTGCTTCTATAGCTTCTATGAGGGAGTTCCGGACAGCAAATCCGACTCCATAGAGCCTGTGCTCATGTGGTTCCTGCCCATGCCAGAAGCTTCTCATAATGACTATTTTAAGGTATTTTTCTTCTTGTTCTTAATGTAAGTCCTCATGCAGTCCTGTACACATGCACAATGTCAACCTGATGGTCTGGTGTCATCAGACTTTTATTTAATGAAACACTTTAGCTCTTCTTGAAATATTTCAGATCTATTTGAAAGATTTATCCACATGCCATCCCAAAAGCAAGACAAGTTATGAGATATGACTTGTTATCCCTAATCTCCATATAGCAGTTTCAAGATTCCAACATACATACATACCGAACCAATCTAAGGTTGCTTGTCAAAAGTGATGATAGGCTGATTATATACATCCCATTAAACAGTGAGATGTTCATTGATTATACTTGTAATTTGCATTGTTTTTAATTCAAAATTATATTAGAAGTTCTCTAAAGCCAGGATATTAATAAATATCACTTTAGTGAGAAATATAACAGAATTACAGAGTTTGAAGGTCCTTGGAAGTCTTCTAGTCTAACCTCCTGCTTAGGCAGGAAATCCTCTACCATTTCAGACAAATGATTGTCCAATCTCTTCTTTAAAATCTTCAGTGTTGGGGCACCCACAACCTCTGGAGGCAAGTAGGCATGTTGTTCCGCCATTTAATTGTTCTAATTGTCAGGAAATTTCTCCTTAGTTCTAAGTTGGCTTTTTCCTATTAGTTTCCATTAATTGCTTCTTGTCCTGCTTTCGGGTGCTTTTGCCTTCACTTAGCTCTAAGAACTAAGTTGGAACAATGGCATCAAGTTGACTTTACATCATGGCAATACAAGTTAATTAGATTAACTTAATAAATAAGTTCATTTTTGATTTCAGGAGAATCATTTATATCTGTATTAAATTTACATTCTGATTTACATTCATTTACATTCATTTCATCAAGAGCTCAAGAAGGCAGACTTTATATTTTCTTCTCTAATTTACCCTACAACAACTTATTATAATAGATAAAGCTGAAAAATGATGACAGTGAGCTAGAAGTAACAACAACCTACAAATTACACATTACCTGAAGTCTTGTACTTGAGATTGGCAACTATATAAATTGCAAAACTAAATAAATAAATTGCTGAGAATTTACTTGATTGTCTGATCTAGTGCAATGGCATAACTATTAAATTATGCTGCCCTTCCTTCAGTTTTGGAGCCAGCCTGAACTCCTGGGATCCTAGCCCATCCTTTTTATTGGGCAGATTAACCAATTTATTTTCTGGATCAGTTACAGGATAAGAGAATCCACTGTGAATATTGTAGATAGAAATGCTGGGCTTTAGTGTTACAAGATTAGCTGCAGTTAGATAAAAGATGGATTGGAATAAAAGTATTCCTTTGGGTTTTGTCAATAGAAATGATGGTAGTATAGAGGCAGACTATGTTGTTTGAATGGAACAAATCAATATGGAGCAAGCTTCATCTATTTACTATGTATAGTTTTTTTTTCCGTAACTAAATATTAAAACACCCAACATTTATATTTCCCTTTATTTTTCTAGTCAGTATGAAGTACGGAATAAACATTTAGAAGGAAAAGCTTTTCTTTTCTTAAATGTCAGTTTTATCTGAAGAACCAGGTTTATCAATCAACATCATCATTGTGTATGTGTGTGTGTGTGTGTGTATGTGTGTGTGTATCATGCATGTCATAGGGACACTTCCCCCCTCCTTTCCAGACAAGTTAAATATTAAAGGAGAAGATATTTAAATACCCTTTTTTGACATCAGATTTACCCTACCCTGGGAGAACCATTTGTATACATTTTAAGATTTTCACCATATCTCAGAAAGTCACAATGAAATATTTGTGTGAATTTAGTTATGGAGATCAGGCACCCACTGAAATAAACAACACTTCAACAAGACCATCAAAGTAACTAATTTGAAACTTTCAGCTTGGCATTGTCGTCCCAATCCAGATGGATGAGACAATCCACAAGTGGTTTGGCAACCTAGCCATGTGCATTAGCATGTACCAAAGCCAGAAGTCTTTTTCCTTGCTAGTACCAAACACAGATGTTTCTCTACTTCTTTGCCATGTGCTTTGGCTCATATAAAAGTGACATTCAGAAAGTTAGAAAAGTGCAGAGAGGAAAATTAGTCTTCCTAACAAAACATGTCTTCTAATTAAGGATGATATTTGAGGATGTCTCATATAGAGCAACTTCTGAACCTCTGGGACTTTTTTCTTCCTTTTTTACACATAGTTCAGAGAAATATCTTAAATCAAGTATGTACCATTGGCACATCAAGGTATATATTCGTAAGATTCTCATCAGCCTTCTGCACCATTGAAGGAAAACTAGTAAATACTCCTCAAAAAATAATACAGTAAAATTAAACAATCTCAAATACATAGTTCTACCGTGTTTCTCACATAATAAGGCTGGGCCTTATTTTTTTTTTACCCCCGAAAAAATGGCTAGGCTGTCTTAATTCTCCCCCCTTGCATCCTCGGGTGGGCGGGTGGTGACAGCTTGGATGTTCAGGAGACCTTCCGCCACCATTGCTTTCCCTTCTCCCTTGCTGCTGTGGCATTACATGCAGCCACATGTGGCCAGTCAGGGCTCCTCCCTGCAACCAGAGCCCTGAGGAGACACTTGGCTTTAGGCACTCCCGTCGCCGCCTTCTGAGGGAGGACGCTTTCCCGCTCTCTCTCTCTCTCTCCCTGCAAGGTCAACGTCTGCACTGTGGCTGAGGAGGAGAAGGCTGGGGCGCCCAGCGCAGCTGACAGGTGGGCCCTCCTTCCCGGTGACAGAGGTCTCACCAAGGCAGCAAGCGCCTCCCCACCGGACCCTCCACTCATCTCGCCAGGGCTGTGCCAGAGCCATGCGGGCTGGGCAGAGCCGGGAAAGTGAGCCGTGGGTGGGTGCGTGCGTGCGTGCCTCCTCCTGGCCCTCATTCCCAAATCTCGCCCAGGCGAGCAGCGCTTCACTTGCTCTGCAAAGCCGCAGCTTCCTCACCTCTCAGCAAGCAGAAGGAACAGGCTTCAGCCTTCTCCTCCTCAGTCGCAGTGCAGACGTTGACCTTGCAGGGAGGGAGAGAGAGAGAGGGAGAGATCCTCTGGGGCGAGCGCCTAACCTTGGAAGGCGGCCTAAAGTGCCTAAAGCCAAGTGTCTCCTCAGGGCTCCAGTTGCAGGGGGGAGGCTTGACTGGCCACACGTGGCTGTGCCAAATGCCGTGGCGTTGCTCTAACACCACGGCAGCAAGGGAGAAGGAAAAGCAACAGTGGCGGAAGGTCTCCCAATATGAACACCAACGCAGGCAGCACCATATCCGGGCATGCAAGTACTTCCAAAATGCAAGCTCCCCCCCTGCCATTCCCTCCCTTATTTCGCATGTTTAATATGGGCCTTAATTTGGGGGGAGGGGCTTAATTTGATTTTATGCCAATAAACCATGGTGGGGCTTCCTATTGGTGGAGGCCGTTTTGTTGGAGAAACACGGTAGAAACCAAAATCCAATTTCTGCTATTTATTAAATGTGGCATATGTCATTTCTTTGAAGACTATATTAGGTTTCCTAATATTTGAAGCACAGGAGTAGCATTTTAATAGTTATTTGTTTCAAGCAGTTCTGTAAATTAACTCATAAACCACATATGACAGAGCAGAATGATTTATTTATTTAAGTGACTGAGAAACTCACAGAATGATGGTGAAGGAAATTTACATTTTACTTGCATGGCCTATTATGATGGTTGATACAGTTACCTTAGACTATACCTTTCATTAGAACACTTCTATTGTCTGGTTTATCTTATTGTTAAATCATATTGTTTTATTATCCTCACATATTTTTGTTGCTATTATTTTTCTCTGTGTTGTATTTTCTTTCTATTAATGGCTTTTGGTTTCCTTTTGTTTTGTTCTGTTGTTTAATAATTGTTGGGCTGTTTGAGTTATCCAAACATACACATTATTTAACAAAAATGCCACATTTCCACTGAACAATATTGTTTATGAGTTCTAAGATGTTTATTTCTTCAACATTGTTTTAACAGCACAGATTTCAGTAAGGAGTTTTATGGGCACAATTGACTTTAGAATAGGGGAGAGTACACTTTTTCCCAACCTTATTTATTTATTTTTTCTTTAATGTTCCAAGTCAATAAGTTAACTCAACTTGGCTATATTTCTTTAACACTAGCCAAATAAATCCAATTTCAATAAGATTACTTTCATCATTTTCAAAACAATAACAAAGCTCAGGTTTTGAGTTGTCCAGCAAAACCAAAATCCAAATTAATAGGCAGGCCTTTTTTTTCCATGTGTGTTTGTAAACCAACACAGAGTCATTTCACGTGTGATGAATGTTTGAACATATGTGTCAATTTTGCAATGCTTTATTTGTTAAAAAAAATATTGCATGTTAAATTTCAACATATCACAATTTGTCAGCAGGATTCTTAGAATTTCCAAGACAGCAGCAATAACCATATAGAAAATACATCATATTAGCAGTAGTTCTGAAATGTCTTTCCTCTTTTATCATGGTAATGGAAGAAAATTTTTAAACAGGTTTATTGAATTGAACTGACCATTAAATGTGTGCAATCTGGATGGCATGAACCAGAAGTCACCAAACTAAAATTCAGCTCAGAATAAAATGGAAAATGTTACACTTTAAAAGGAAACATGGTCTGCTTGGCCTCGTCTTGATCCTATTTCCACTGAAACTAACAGAAATGTTTCACATTAACTTAGTTAGAATAGAAGCATGGTTCTATTATTATTATAGCTGAAGCCTAATGTCAAATACATTTCATAATCTGTGTTCCATTAGTAAGGTTAGATGAATATCAGGTGAAAAATTGTTCTCTGGAATCTCATCTCCTATATTGTGCTAGAAGGGGAAGACAGAATTGTATTTTACTGTATCTGGTTCTCATTCATTTTAAAGGTGATGGTGAGTTTGTCTGCACAAGCACACAACAGGAAGCAGAATGATTTATAATTATGGTTGTTCTTCAAAAGCATTGCATTATTTCCTCCTTTTCTAAATGTTTGCATTGGAGCTTTATAAGGTAATTCACATTTACTGAGAAAACAACCTGTCTCCTAAATGTTATATGTTCTCTTGCTTTTGCATTAGAGATGAATTCTGCTTCTAAGATAATATGTCTAGCAATCAGCTCATTCGTTAATGCTTTAAAACAGAGGTCACCAGCCAGTGGGCCATGGCCCAATGGTGGGTGTGAGAAAATTTTGGTGGTCCGCAGAGAAATGTCACCCCCAGAGCATCCCTCAAAGCAATTAATCCAGGCTGCATGGGAACACAAGGCTGCATCGCTCACATGACCCCCAAGAACCCTGCCCACCCACTCACTCCTTACCTGGAAAACTTGCTTGCTAAGTTGCTATTTTTCCTTTTTTTTTTCTTCGACCATCATCAGCTGTTCTGCTGTGCCAGGAAATTTAGATCAGCTAGAAAGCAGGAAATCATTGCATTTCTTGCTTTCTAGCTAGTTTTTAGATCTTCGGCTCTGCTTTTAAGCAGAATTCAATCTTCCTTTGACTGAAGCTTCTATTATTCAGTGAAGACTCACTGCAAGCAAATTTTATGTGACAGACTCAGGTAGTTAATGGCAGATAGATAGATCTCTGAATGATTCTGTGAACAACTCAATCTTCCTGCCTGCTTTGCCTGATTTTGGGTAAAAGTTGCTCTTTTTTAATAAAAAATTCAATATTTACATAAATACAGAGGTGGGATTCTACCGGTTCCATCCAGTTCTATAGAGTCCCTTGTTAACTTTCTAAGCAATTTGGAGAACCAGGAGTTAGAAGCAATCTCCTTTTGTTTTCTTCCACCCTTATTACATTCTTGACAGACAGCCGAGACTTATTGTCTCTGGAGCTTGGCTTTCTTAAAGGGGAAGGGTTGTTTTAAGATTTTTACACTGCTGTTGGGAGGAAATACTTCCCTGGACAATCAGCACTTTGAAGAAATAATTGAATAATGAAGCAAAACTTTTAGTGACAGGGAACCAAGATGAGTGACATTCAGCAAGGCTTCTTGGCTAGCTAGAAAAATTGACATTCAAACAGATTTCATATACTGTTTCTGAGTTTTGGTCTAAAACTGGTTGAAGGTTAATTCTGTGCTTGGTGAAGGTGAATTCTGTGCTTGGTGAACTTTAATTCTGTGTTTAATGATGGGATAATTTTCCCTATTCAACTTCAACAAGGAACAACTACTGTTGTGATTTAATTATTTGTATTGTGTTTAAATTTTTTCCTGCCTCGTGGTTTCTTTTTCTATCTGGGGAGGGGATCTTCTTCACTGCTTTGGTACTATCTGGCACTGTCCTTTTGGGGTATACTTCTAAGAGGCAGGATGACACTGTACTGAAGCTTGGCACTGCATTTTATTGCCTTTATTGCATGTGACCTTTCCTTAAATCTAGATTATTTCCTTATGATATCTTGTGAAGTGAGTGAGACCAGCTTTAAGTGGTGCAAATGGATCTAAGGATTGCTTTTCCTGGGTGTGCTTTTTCTGGAAAGCTTAAATAACCTCCCTGCTAAAGGGTTTAACTTTATGAGCAAGAATTGGCTGCTTGATAGTTATTACTGCATTTTAACTATTTTCATTCCTCAAGGTGCTCTGGCGCTCTGCCTGATTTGTAACTCTGGCTTGCAGATATTTTTAATCTAATGATTGGTATTTAGGGCAGCTTTTTGTAAGCAAAGAAGTTATTTGTATTTTTGTATAGGTAATCCTTGACTTACAACAATTCATTTAGTGACCATTCAAAGTTACAATGGCACTGGAAAAAGTGACTTATGACCATTTTTCACACTTATGATCATTGCAGCATCCCACCATCATGAGAGGCCAGGCAAGGAGAAGCGCCCCTTGACATGAGTGATGTTGAGTTGGCCATGCCCACCCAGTCACATGACCAGCAAGCCACATCCACCAACTAAGCCACACCCACAAAACCTGTTGTTAAAAAAAACTGAATCCCACCCCTGCATAAATATTTATAATGTTTACATACAAGCCATGCCCAGACAGTCACATGACTACCAAGCCACAACCACAAATTAGGCCACACCCACAGAACTGTTAAGAAATTTGAATTCCACCCCTGCCTCTGTGTGTTTGTGTGTGTGTGTGTGTGAGAGAGAGAGAGAGAGGAGGGAGGGAGAGAGGTTAGATCAGATCTCTCTCTCTCTGTCTCTCTCACCAACGTCAGCAAGCCACCGTCAATAAAAATTCATATTAGTGGTCTCTGGGATTTAAAATTATGAGTTTGGTGATTCCTGAGGTTCAAAAGGTTGGTGACTCCTGCTTTAAAACATAAACTATAAGTGCAGTGAAGTTACATCATTTTTTAACTGTAGTATAATTAATAGATTTTATAACATGGTTTAAATATACTGTATTTACCCAAGTGTATAAATAATTTTATCATTGAGAATTATACGTGACATCAAATAATTTTAAAATCTATAAGTATATGTTTTTTAAAAATGATGGTGATATTACTGATTGATTGATTGATTATATTCCAACAACTCATTTTCAACTCCTAATGATCACATAGATATATTTTCTTTATGATCCTTAACCTATTCTTAGGTGTCTTTTCAAACAACAAAGTTCAACAGTATAATTATTGTTCCTATTCTATCTCTTTAAAGTCCAACTTTCTCTTCCATAGGATGTGTCAGGGAATACCATGGGTTGCATGATTCTGCTCTTTATAAATATAGGCAGAAGGTATCCAGCACTTCAATAACTTCGACAGCTTCACTATCTATTTTAAGGGTAGTCATTCTTCAGATTGTTGTTAGTTTGTTCTCCATGGTGATCTTTGACTTTTAGCACTAGCATTGCAGATCCTTTACATTTTCATCTATCAGGTTAGTGTCATAAGCACAGCAAAAGTTATTGAAGTTTCTTCATCCAATTTTAAAACATGCTGATATTTTTCCAATTTATATTTCTTTAATATATATTTGGCCTATAGGTTGAATAAATAAAGGGAGAATATGCAATTTTATCAGGTTCCTTTGTCCACCTGGAATCAGTTGTTTTATCATGTTCTATCCATAGTGTGCCTTCCTGACCTGTATATAAGTTTCTCATGAGTCAATGAGATGTTCTGGGATTTCTATGTTTCCAAGAATTTTCTATAGCTTGACCTGATCAGCATAATTACATTTTTTATTTTCTTTTTTGAGTGTGTGGGAAATCCTTCGTGTTTATGCTCCCCAATTTCTATTCATTCAGCTGGTGCTCAAATACCTGTGGCTTAAAAAATTGCTTTTGGTTCCTTTGCACTTTATACAAGGTGGGGCAAATGTAAGCAAGGGTTGCTAAGTTAGCATTTTGAACTCACTGGTCTGTGCACTCCAGAGAACTGTTTGCATTAGTTGCTGATGCTTTTAAGTTGAATGATGTGATTTATTCTGAGTTGCATTCAAGAAGATTTCGTTTGTGAAGTGATTCCAAATTAACAAGCACGAGAGTCAGAAACACATCCTTTTCTTGTGTTCTTCAAAGGAGGTTATGATGTGTTTGTTTTTCATTTTCAAATGTTAGCATCTAAAGTTCATATGGAATGACTTTTCCTGTCTTTCCCCTGCCACTCCCTGCTTCATGCTATCAAGCAATGTGGATGTCTCATTACTTACTTGTTGTCTTAGTCCAGAAGTAAGCATTTATGAGTAACATGAGGCAGCTGCCAAAAGCTGCTGGTTCCATTCTTTCTACTTCAGCCTCTGGTAATGCTTAAGAAGGCACAACTGTGCTTATGAAGTGAGAGAAAGATTTTTCTTTATTAAATATTGCCAGAACTGAGACTAGCTGAAGATACAGGGAAAACAACCTTTTTCGGTGCCTGGACTTCATAGTGTTTAGAAAAAACTCTGTTGGTAGGCCTTGCTCCATTGTGATAACAAGAAGCGATCATTTTTGTTTTGGAACGGAGTTGCCAACATATAATCATTGTTACGTTTACAAAACTTTGACTTGAATCCTGTTTGAAATGATCTTTTTTTTTAATTTCAGATTTTATTTGACAGATTTAATTTAAAATCTGGCCATCAATAAATGCAGATATTGTCATTTCCCTGATCAAAAAAGTCAACTGAGCCATCTCAGCAAGTTCCACCATTTTTACCAGCTATTTCTCCATTGACATTGTTAATGTTCTATATGTAAAGTGGGTGACTCCAAATCTACAAACCTGACTGGTCAAATAAAATGAAAATTGGATTGGTTCACTAGAAACCAATCCAAAGAACTGCTAAAAGGCGGCAAATCTAAACAACTGCCATTGGCTGCAAGCAGGCAAGCCAGCCTGTATAAAAGGCTGGCCTCGGCTTCAGCCAAGTGTTCCTATTTACGTGACTAGTTAAAGAATAAAGTATTTGTTGTTGGAACCCGGTCTACCTCGTGTGTTTTCCGAACAAAACACTGGCGACGAGGATGGGATGGTCCTGAACGGAAAAAAACCTGCACATGGTGATAAGAAGTCCAGATGACAACTAAGATGTCTGGAAACAACGCACCGCCCGCACCCTTCAATCCCAACGAAGAGGATTGGGATTCCTATGCTGATCGCTTCCAAATGTATTTGGAGAGCAATGAAATGGAAGGCATTTCAGAGCAACGCAAGAGAGCTGTATTCCTGACGCACTGCGGGCCAACAGTTTTCAAGATGGCAAAGGCCCTTGCGAAGCCCCGGGATGTTAAACAACTAACGTGGACAGAATTGCAAAGAATCCTCAAAGCACACTACGCTCCGATGGTGTCCAACTTAATAAAGCGACACAAATTTTACCGCAGAGACCAGAGAGAGGGAGAGACCGTCGCTGATTTCATCGCTGCCCTTAGACAATTAAGGGGTGAGTGTGAATTTTTGAACATTGACGAAGCAATGAGGGATCGCGTGGTGTTGGGCCTGAGAGACTCGACCACACAGAGTAAATTACTCAACAAGCCCAACATCACCGTTACTGAAGCCATCGCGGAAGCCACAGCCGCTGAAGCCGCAAAAAAATCTGCCGTAACCATGAAAAAGATGAACACACACAGCGAAGAAACACCAACCAAAGACAGAAAGCAGCCTGCCACCACAACTCACTACGAAGAGTCGGGCGAAACAGTTGAATCGAGCGAAGAAGACGACGAGGTCCACCGTTTGCTCACGAACAGAAAAGAGCGCGAAAGAAGAAATTGGCGGGAATGCACTGGCTGCGGAGGAAACCATCCCCGAGCCGAATGCAGATTTCTCGATGCCATCTGCCGGCATTGCAAAAAACGAGGGCACATCGAGAAGGTCTGCAGGAACAAAAAATACTACAGCCCGACGAGACACAGAAATTCCCCAACACGAGCCGAGCCTAAACGAGCCGAGAGAAAGTGGCAAAAAGAGAAGAGAGCCAATACACACCAAACTGTCATTATACAGAGCGCTCAGATGGAAAGTGGAAAAAAAATTAAAGTCATGGTGAAAATCGAAGGAAAACACTGCAAGATGGAAGTGGACTCGGGGTCCTTCCTCTCCATGGTATAGTGGGACACAATAAAACAGCTAGTCCCAGGTATCAAACCCAAAGAATTGAAGAAGCAGCACCTAACCCTCAAAGACTATCAGGGAAACCAAATCCCTGTGGTAGGCATGGGACAATTCCGAGTCGCCTACAAACATCACGTCAAGGTGCTTCCGCTGACCATAGTCGACCAAGACAGACCAAGCCTCCTGGGCATCGAATGGTTCGCGCCATAGGGCATCGGGATGACCGGGGTCGATCGAGTGACTACAACCGGCTGGGAAGACGACCTCATCCGAGAATTCCAGGACGTTTTTGACGGCTCACTTGGCAAGTATCGGGGAAATCCCATTTCCTTCAATCTAAACCCCCAAATAGCCCCACGAAGAATAAAAGCCAGGTGAGTTCCTTTTGCACTAAAGGCAAAAATAGAGGAACAGCTGGACAAATTAATAGCCCAAGGGTTGTTAGAACCTGTGGACCATGCCAAGTGGGAAACGCCTATTGTCACACCCATAAAACCTGACGGGTCCATTAGAATCTGTGGTGACTATAAGGCTACTCTGAACCATGCATTACAACCAAGCGTATACCCGGTGCCAGTAGTCCAGCATTTGCTTCATTCCCTGGGAAAAGGCAAAGTTTTCGCCAAACTCGACTTGGCACAAGCCTATCAACAACTCCCAGTGGACCCAGAAGCAGCAGAAGCACAGACTATAGTCACCCATAAGGGCGCATTCAAATGTCACCGGCTCCAATTTGGAGTAAGCGTGGCCCCTGGCGTCTTCCAGAGTCTGATGGAACGCCTTCTAAATGGCATACAAGGAGTCGTTCCCTATTTTGATGACGTCCTAATCTCGGCCAGAGATGAAACTCAATTAAGGAACAGACTCAAAGAAGTATTAACTAAGTTTAGGGAATCTGGCCTCAAGGTAAAAAGAGAAAAGTGCTGTTTAATTAAGAACAGCGTCGAATTCCTGGGCTACTCAATAGACGGAGAGGGTATCCATCCTACAGACAAAAAAGTTAAAGCAATCAAAGACGCTCCTGAACCAAGAAATAAAACCAAACTACAAGCATTCTTAGGACTAATTAATTTTTATAACGTGTTCCTGCCAAACAAGGCCACTATAGCAGAACCGTTACACCGTCTGCTAGACAAGAAGGCAACTTGGACTTGGGGTTACAAAGAAAAAAAAGCCTTCCAAAACATTAAAAGCTTGCTAACATCAACAAACGTTCTCATACAATTTAGCAACACTCTGCCATTAAGAGTGACCTGCGACGCCTCACCATACGGAGTAGGTGCCATCCTGAGCCACCAACTTCCTGATGGCAGAGAAGCACCCGTCGCATATTACTCTAGGACTCTATAAAAAACTGAGCGGAATTACAGCCAATTGGACAGGGAAGCTCTAGCAATTGTCGCTGGAGTAAAACGCTTCCATGAATACTTATATGGGCGGACTTTTCAAATCATAACAGACCACAAACCGCTAATGGGGATTTTGGCGGGAAACAAGCCAACACCTAATATACTGTCCCCAAGAATGACGAGATGGTCAGAGTTCCTAGAAGCTTATTCCTACACTCTGACACATCGGCCAGGGAAACAAATTTCCCATGCGGACGCTCTGAGCAGAGCACCCTTACCAGCAACCGACGAAGACCCGGCACCAGCGATAACAACGCTACAAATTGAGACTTGCCCCGATCTACCCATATCAGCGTATGATGTCACCAGAGCCACCGCGAAAGACTTATTGACTGCCCGCGTTCTTAGCTGGGTAGGTAAAGGCTGGCCGGAGAATCAAAAAACTGAAAACTTTAAACCTTTCCGGTCCAGACAGACTCAACTTTCAATCCAAAAGGGGAGTTTGTTTTGGGGTGATCGGGTAGTAATCCCTGCCAAATTACAACCCAGGGTACTTAGGTTGTTACATGAAGGGCACCCGGGAATGGTTAAGATGAAAAGCCTTGCTAGAAGTTATGTTTGGTGGCCGGGTATTGATAAGGACATAGAGTATTGGGTAAGCTCATGCCACAAATGCCAGGCAATTAGATCATCCCCACCAAAAGCACCCGTTAAGGACTGGGAAACCCCTCGGGGACCGTGGTCAAGAATACACATTGACTTCGCGGGTCCTACCAAGGGGCATACCTTTCTGATTGTCGTTGATGCCTATTCGAATTGGCTTGAAGTAAAAGTTATGCCATCAATGACAACAGAAACTGTAATTAAAAAGCTGGACAACCTTTTTGCCACCCATGGCATACCGGACGTTCTTGTCTCAGATAACGGGCCACAGCTAACCAGCATACAATCTGAGCAATACCTAGCCTCCCTAGGTATAAGACATGCCCTAACCACGCCGGCTCACCCGGCTGCGAACGGCAGGGCTGAGAGAATGGTCCGGTTTACTAAAGAAGGTTTAGAACGAATGGACGCTGGAGATGTCCAACAGAAAGTAAACCGTTTGCTCACACTCAAGAACATAACGCCCAGTACCATAACCAATAAGTCCCCAGCAGAATTACTTATGGGGCGAAAGTTAAGATCTCACCTTGATAGGTTACACCCAAATTTTACCCCAGAAAAAACCCCTGACTCCTCTACACGGTTTAGACAATTCGAAATAGGCGATTTGGTATACGCTAAAAACTTCAACGGGGACCCGGTATGGCTACCAGGACAGATTACCCAAATCACAGGCCCCAAATCCTACCGATTAAAAATAGAGGATGGCAGGGAATGGAAGCAGCACATAGACCAGCTTCGATCCTGAATTATTGAGAGAACCACAGACTTACAAACATTCACCGAAAAAAACGGCGAATTGCAAACCAAGGTGGGGGGGGAAAGGCAAGAAATAAATAAAGAACTGTTTAAAACCAAACCCAATGAAACATACGAACAAAAAGAGCAAATAAAAGACTCACTGTTTGGAGAGACTTGCGTGAAGAGCCCATCGGAAGGGGCCAGCCAGGCCAGCTCGACCTGCCTGGAGGAAACGGGAGGGAGCGGCAAAACCGCCAGCCTAAGAAACTCAGGCGGCGGTAAAATGGCTGACTCACCCTTCCAGACGG
>BLBF01000039.1:6660753-6726441 GCA_015471245.1 Laticauda colubrina
AAGAAACTCAGGCGGCGGTAAAATGGCTGACTCACCCTTCCAGACGGTTCCAGGGAGAAGGACGGACGACACAGCAGCCCCATCCGAACCGGTCGAAGTCTGCACTAAGAATGAACCGTGCAAGTCAAGTCGAGTCCGGAAAAGCCCCGCCTACCTGCGAGACTACGTCACCACATAGGACTGAACTAAGAGGGGAGGGGTGTTCTATATGTAAAGTGGGTGACTCCAAATCTACAAACCTGATTGGTCAAATAAAATGAACATTGGATTGGTTCACTAGGAACCAATCCAAAGAGCTGCTAAAAGGCGGCAAATCTAAACAACTGCCATTGGCTGCAAGCAGGCAAGCCAGCCTGTATAAAAGGCTGGCCTCGGCTTCAGCCAAGTGTTCCTATTTACTGACTAGTTAAAGAATAAAGTATTTGTTGTTGGAACCCGGTCTACCTCGTGTGTTTTCCGAACAAAACAGTTAACATTTCTGAAGATAAAGCTTTTTTTATTGTTATTAAAAATAATGAATTTGAATTTAACAGAAGGGAGAGAAGACAGTCAATTTCTGACAAAGACATTACTCTGTGGATGCCTTGGTGCGTTTTGAGTTTGATTGTCAGAGAATACTAAGAATTCTACGGTTTAACCCAGAGCTACCTATATCTTGTGTAACCAACCTCTTAGTAAAAATCAGGTTGATTTCCATTTTATTGATGTCATCAAAACAATCTGCCAAATTTACAGAAACTTTAAAACAGACCTTTATCAATTCTTGTTGTGCTTCCCAAATGATGGACAAAACTCAATTCTAACAGTAATACAAAGATTTTATGCAAAGGCCAAAATAAACTTTATTGTTGTTATTTAAATATAATATAGGTGCCCATATCAGTAGATTCTGAATGCTTTAAAATAGAATAAAACAATTAAAACATAAATGAAATGAAATCATATTAAAAACAACCATTAAAACAAACAGCCTCCTTCCTTCCTTCTCCTGCAAAATGCATTAACCTCAGACCTGGGATCAAAGCTAGATCTTAAGGGTTTTCTGGAAGCCCTTGAGAAAGTGTATCATCCATATCTCTGGTGGAATGCTGTTCCAGATGATGGGAGCTGCGACAAAAAAGGTTTACTCCATCCCACAATATGACTATCTTAAATAGTCTCAAAATATACCCATTCTTCCCAACATACCAGGCAAAAAAAATCCAGTCCTTTAGTTAACCAAATCCTATGCCACCAAAGCTAATAAAACTATTAAAACTACTCTTTAAACTTTGAGCCTAGATTTTAAATTAAATCAGCCAAATAAAATCTGAAACAAAACATGATCATTTCAAGCAGGATTCAAATCAAAGTTTTGAAAACCTAACAAGGATTATCAATGATGTTAAAATTCACTGAAATGTCTGGAAGAATTTTAAATAGCAGTCAACTACTTCCAGAAGCATCTAGAGAAGGGTTCAAAAAAGTGAAAATGGCAGTCATGACCACATAATCAAAACATCATCTCTTTTTTATGTCTGCCACACATGCAAGATGCATATAGCAATAACAATAGCTCTTAGACTTAAATACTGCTTTACAGTGATTTACCTTCTCTGAGTGGTTCACAAAATCAGCCTACTGCCCCCAACAATTTGTGTGTGTGTGTGTGTATGTGTGTGTGATATGTAAGGATTTCAATAATGAAGTCATGGCCATTATCTTAATTTATTTGAATCCTTTCTCTGTAGATATCCTATTCATATTTTTTATACATGCTGGGTTTCTCTTTGGAAAAACTCTCAAGGCAGTACTGATGGCTGAAAACCACACGTGGTTGCAGGACAAACAAATGTGGAGGTTTGTGGAGCAAAAATGATTGCAGATGAACTTAACATTTATTTTATTTATTCGCTCAGAAAATATGTATCCTATGCAGTCCCTTTGGCTCTGGGTAGCATTCAAAGATCGGTAAAAATGACTTTTGAAAACTATAGCATAACAAAGTAAATCTATTAAACCAAGTACTTTGAAACACTATATGTAACAGTGCAATTATAATTACTGTTAACATGAACATAACCTGAACATTTCATGGAATGTAACTTGAAAATGTAAGACCTCCAGATGGAGTCTTTGAATAGAAAGGTAGAAAGACAAAAAGACAGGAAACTTAAAAAATAGAAAGATAGAAATCCAGAGAGATAGAAAGATACTTTTTCTAGGTTCTCTTGTCTCCTCCTCACTTATTATCAGTTTCCTCAACAGCAGATCTTGTTAATCCAGCTAACGTGACTTTCTCATTCCTGTCTTCATTTTCTTATTGACAGGCCCCCAACATGTGTGAGTTGGGACTAATATTTCTAAAACCATTTTTTTTAGTACAGATTCTCCTCAGCACTGTGTCCTAAATCCACTGTTGTTCACCTTGTTGACCCATGAGTGTTTTTCGAAGTTTATCATCAACCGTATTGTGAAGTATGTGGATGATACAACAATGGTGGGCTTTATTCAAGATGATAACATGGATGCTTACTGCAAGGAGAGGGTTTAGTGAACTAGTGTAACAAAAACAGCTTCATTTTAAATGTAGAAAAAACTCATTGTTGATTTCAGAGAGCTCATTGTTGATTTCAGAAAAGGCAGCCACAGCCACACACCTCTATATATTAATTATTACCTGTGGAGGTGGTTAGCAGCATCAAGTTTCTGTGTGTGCAGCTAACAAGTAGGCCAAAGGTGGTATTCAACAAGTTCTGACCAGTTCTTGAGAACCGGTACCAGAAATTTTGAGTAGTTTGGAGAACTGGCAAATACCACTGGAGATTTTACAGTATCCTTCTCCTGCTATGCCCACCAAGCCACGGCCACAGAACCAGTAGTCAAAAGATACTGAATCCCACCACTGGAATAGGCTATCTTGATCACTAAACAGTGAGACATTGGTGAAGCAGGCACAGAAGCACCTGCATTTTCTCTTTCATATGAGAAGAGTACATCTTCCTTCCCCCTGTCCTGACCACTTTCTACAGAGGGACAATCAAGACCATCCTGTCATATTACATCCCTGCCTGCTTTTGAAGCATTATTGTTTCAGACAGGAAGACGGTACAGAGTGGTAAGAATAGCAAAGTTCATTAAAAGTTCACTTTCTTCTATCCACGACATAGCATATAAGCAATGCTTGAGAACAGTCCGCAGGATTGTCTGGGACAATTACACATCCTCTTCATGACCTGTTTGACTTGTTACCTTTTGGAAGGAGGCTTCATGGTACCCAAAGTTGAACATCTAGATTCAATCACAGTTTTTTTCCATATAGTATCAACCTCAAATTTTCATTTTTTGCTATATATTCAAAATGGACAGTAATTAATATGCATACATGCATACATACATACATACATATACACACACACATGGTACAGGAATATATTCATATTTATGAATGTGTATAGCATGTGTATATGTATGTTATGTATGTGTATGGGTTTGTGTAGATATACACTTTCTCTTAAAGAGCAAGCAACAGAATTTCATTTTTAATATGGGCCAGTATGCTCACAATAAAAAAATGACAGTAAAAGGTATCTTATCATGTCACTCACATATCTTATGGGTAGGCAAGTGAAGCATTTAAAGGGGGGGTGTTATGTGCTCAATAATCTCTACTGGTAAGATAAATGCCAGCTAGATATTTAACCCTCTTCCCCAGCATCAAAGAACAGAGATTTAACCACCACACTATCCAGCTGCAAATTATGTGGAAGGTAAAGGCCAAAGTGCTCCTCAGGTGGGGGATAACTGAATACTCAGGGCTGTGACTCCTAAACGTGGAGAGTGGTTCCATCCCAGGAACAACATAACTGTTCTCTGTTCAGAATGGTGCAACATTAGAAACACCGAAAAAAGGAAACTGTCCTGTAATCTGCAACTCTTGCACTGTAAAAATATATGGACTACACAACTTGATCAGGACAAAGCAACTGATGCAATTTACATAGACTTCTGTAAAGCCTTTGATTCAGTGGTACATGACAAACTACTCCTAAAACTAAGGTCTTTGTTTTTCTTTTTAATTAAAAGTTTTATTGTTTATTAAGACAAACATAGAGAAACACAACATAAAAACATCAAGCCATCTTCCAAATATATACATACAGTGTGTCGGTTGGTTTACAAATTGTTTTGTGCTTCCACTTCATAGTCTTCAATTACAATTACATTGTATATGTTCTCATATTGTCAATCAAATATTCCTAAATACATTACTATCATTGTTAATCAATCCTTTGACTATACTATTATTCATTCATGTTTCACAAGATAATCCATATTTTACTTAATTTGTTTTATGACAATTTATATTATCATCTCAAATCTATCCTATAATCATTTTGTAGATATAATAAAAATACATCTTTATATATTCATTATGTTCTAAAACTCTACATATTTCAAGACCATGTTTTATTGTTTAACCATTGATAGAATAGATCCCAAATTTTATAAATTTGTATATCTTCTTGTTCTCTGATTTCAAATGTCAATCTACTCATTTCAGCACATTCCAATATTTTCGTAATCAGTTCCTCCTGTGATTTTTTTTTCTAATTTTTCCAGTTTTTGACAAATACAATCCTAGCTGATGTTAATACATTTAAAATCAAATATTTCAATTCTTTATCTATATATTTCAGGTAAAATTCCCAATAAAAATATCTCTGGTTTCAAGTCTATATGCTTTTATGTCATATGCTTTTTTTTTTTTCAACCATGTGTGTCCAATATTTTTTGGCATCTACACAAGTCCACCACATATGAGCCAAGTACCTGATGACATCATATCAGCCAAGTACCTGATGACATTTCCAACATTTTTCACATTTGTTCTTCAACATTCTTGCTATTTTTGTTGGGAGGAAATGCCACCTGTAAAACATCTTATACAAATTTTCGTTGTGAGCTGTTGACATTGTCATTTTATAATTTTGAGACCACAATTTTTGCCATTTCTCTAAATCAATCCCATATCCAAAATTCTTCCCCCAAGCAATCATTGTTTCTTTAACTTGTTCTTCTTCTAGTTTAATTTATAATAAATATCCATACAATTTTTTAATCACCTTTTCATCAGTACCTGTCAAAATCTTATCTAAATCAATCAATTTATCTTAGAAACCTTCGGTTTTAGAATCTTTATCATACCTTGATTGTATTTGTGCATATGAAAACCAATTCATCTTTATACCTTGTTCCTCTAGTTTTTGTATAGATTTAAGTTCACCCTTTTTATTCAATATTTCACCATATCTAACTGTTTGTTCCTTTTTGTATATTATAGGATAGGAAAATGCTTCAATAGCTGATAGCCAGACTGGAATTTTCAAATAACATTGCCTTTTAGTCTTCTCCCAGTTTAACCACAGAGACTCCTGTATATAATGTCTTCTAAAATATCCTGTGTTTCAGTTCCTTTATACCGTAAAAAAGCATGCCACCCCAACAACAGATCATGTCCTTCTAATCTCAACAATCCAGCATTTCTTAATGTTATCAATTCCTTAACCCATATCAAATTTGTAGCTTGGTAATACAACTCCCAATAAGGCAAACCAAATCCTCCTCTTATTCTAGCATCTTGCAAAAGTTTTAGTTTTATTCTTGCTTTCTTACCTTGCCATATATATTTAAAGACAATTTTATTCAAATCTTCAAAATAATCTTTTCCAAGCCTAATTGGAATTGTTTGGAACAAATATAAAATTCTGGGTAATATATTCATCTTGATTGTTGATATTCTCCCTATTAATGACAGTTGTAAATTTTCCCATTTCACCAAATCTCACGCTATCTGCTGCTTAAATTAAATATAATTATTCTCTTTTTATGTACTACATCTTGCTGTCAAATGTATCCCCAAGTACTTGATCTTATTGTGGACTTTCAATACATCTGCCATTTCTTCCTTTTGTTTTGATAACATATTTTTTGTCAAAATCTTTGTTTTGTCTTTATTTATTTTCAAACCAGCCACCTTCCCATATACTCTATCTTTTCTATCAATTTTAATGCTGTTTCTAGTGGGTCTTCTCAGATGAAAACCAGATCATCTGCGAATGCTTGCAATTTAAATTCTTCCTTTTTAATTTTCATCCCTTTTATATCCTTTTCTTCTCTAATATTTCTGTTTAGCACTTCCAAGGTTAACACAAACAACAAAGGTGACAGTGGACACCCTTGTCTTGTTCCTTTTCTTATATCAATAGAGTCTGTTAATTCTTCCACTATCATACCTTTGCCATTTGCTTGTGATATATAACTTCTATTGCTGGGATGAATTTTTTACCAAAGCCCATCTGTTCCAACTGTAATAACATGAATCGCCAGTTCACATTGTCAAATGCCTTCTGTGCATCTAAGAATATCAAAGCCATTTTTTTTCAGGATGTGCCTCGTAGTATTCCAAAGTGTCCAAGATTACTCTCATATTGTGTTTAATTTGTCTCTTTGGCAGAAATCCATTTTGATCAGGATGAATAAAATTATTTAGGTATTTTTTAAGTCTTTCTGCCAATATTGAAGCAAAAATTTTATAATCTGCATTTAGTAGGGAAATAGGTCTACAGTTCTTGATTTGTAATGGGTCGGCCTCCTCTTTTGGGACAAGTGTAATATAAGCTTCTGACCATGATTTTGGTATCTTCTTCTTTAACATAACTTCATTCATAACTTCTAGCATAACTTCTAGATTCAACGATTCTTGTAGTGTTTTGTAAAATTCCACCGGAAGTCCACCAGGGCCTGGTGCCTTTCCATTGTTTTGTTTTTTAAGTGCTTCAGTTAACTCCACCATCGTTATATTGCTTTCTAACATTGTTTCAATCTCTTTAGGTATCTGGGCTAGGTTAGCATTCTGTAAGTACTGTTTAACTCTTTCATCATCAATATTCTCTTGTGTGTATAGTTTCCCGTAATAGTCTTGTATAATTTCTTTCTTCTCTTTACTTCCATAGCAAACTTGGCCTTGATCATCTATTAATTGCAATATTTTCCTTGATTCTTTCTCCTTTCTCAATTTATATGCTATCTACCTGGTTTATTTGCATCTTCAGAATAATTCTGTTTCGCACCTCTGATTTTCTGTGCTAATTCTTCTTTTTCGATTAATCCCATTTTATGTTTTATTATATCCATTTTTAACTTAATGTCTTTTTTCTGTGGCATTTTCTGTGACTCTTTTTCAAGTCCTTTATACTCATCCTCTAAAGTTTTACAGGATTGTCTTTTCATGGTATTTCTTTTCTTTGTATAGTCTATTGTCAAGCCTCTGGCATATGCCTTCACTGTATCCCATACATTCTGCGTTGATGTGTCTTCTGTTTTATTTTCTTCAAAGAAAAAAGCCAGTTCTTTCTCCATCCTCTGTATGAAGTCTTTTTCTTTTAGTATAGTATTATTTAACATCCATCTAGATCTTCTTCGTCCTTTCCATTTAATTGTCATTGGATTATGATCTGCCCAAATACTTGTTTCAATATTTATTTCTTGAATATTAGCTAACAATTCTGTTGACATCCATATTATATCTATTCTGGACCATGATAAATGTTTGTTGAATAGAAGGTGTATTATTTAGTCTTAGCATTTCTTTCTCTCCATGTATCTTTTAAATCAATTTCATCTGTCATTTAAAAAAAAGGATTCTGTTTCTGTTCTGATCTTCTGATCTTCAAAACAGATTCCTTCTGTTTTGCTTTGTTGCTTCTGTGTTGTATAATCCAATTTATTGTCTACAATTCCATTAAAGTCTTCCATCATAATGATATTAGCATAGTCCAGTTCAATTATTTTCATATGTAATTTTCTATAAAATTCTTCTTGTTTGTCATTTGGGGCATAGATTGCAATCAGGAATGTTTTCATATTATTGTCCATTATTTCCACCATTAATAATCTTCCATCGTCATCTGTATGGATCAATTTCGCTGGGATAATATCTTTAATGTATAAAACCACTCCTTTTTTCTTGCATTGTATCAAAGAAGTAAACAATATCCCTAATTTTGGCTGTATCGACAGTTGTTCATGTTGCTTTTTTAATATGTACTTCTTATAAGCTATTATAATCAAAGTTTAATTTCTCTAATTTATGGAAAGTTTTCCTTCTTTTAACAGCTGAGTTAAGTCCATTTATGTTAATTGTAATCAGTTTTTTCTCTTCCATGGTTATACTTTATAGGTAGGTTTGGCAACTCTCGTAGATCTTGGTTCACATTGTTCCTTAATTTCCACCTTTCTGCCTACTGCACCTTATTCTTTTTCGGTCGCTATTTGGCAGTCCTCTTGGAATTCAATTAGTGACATTTCTTTTTCTGTCTCCTCCTCTTTCCCTCCAAAGTATTCAGTATAAAATAATTCAGATTTCTCAATTGAGTGAATTCTGTGTCTCTGTTCTTGCCCTGTGAACATTAAACCTTCTGGAATCAGCCATCTATAATTCACCTCTTTTCTAAGTAGAATTTTAGTCAGGAATTGGTATTCTCTTCCCTTCTCATCTCTCTCACTCTTCTGGGTACTTGTTTCAGGACCACAATCTCCTTATCTTTATATTTCAATGTTTTCTCTCTTGCCACCTGCAATATTTGTGTTTTAATGGCTTTCTTTGTAAATCTGATGTGAACTTCTCTTGGTTAGCTATTTCTCATTGCATATCTTGTGAAGACTTGAAAAGCCTCATCTATTCCATCCATCATCTGCTCTTTGGTTATTTCCAGAAATTCAGCCAAGATTTCTATCATTATCTCAGCTAAGTTTTGTCCCTTTTCTTCCTCTATGTTTTGGAATCTGAGATAAAATTCTGATCTGTCCATCTCCCATCTCAACACCCCACTTTTATCCTGTTCAACCACTGTTAATCGGCATCAATATCTCCAATCTTCTTATCTCTTCTTTTCTCTTATTTTTCCATTTTTTGAAATCTCTCATCATACTTCATCATCATTTGTTGAATATTCTCCACCTTTTCATCAGTTTTTTCTATTCTTTTTTCAATATTCTCTGTTCTTGCTTGTATGCTTTGAATTCCTTGCATTATCATCTGCAATGTCACATTTTCCTGTTCTTTTTCTTGTTGTAAAATCATCTGTATTGAGCGTTGTCCTCCAGATGGTGAAGAGGAACAAGTAGGAATTGAAGAACCAGCCATTGTTAGTTTCCTGCTCATTTCAGACAATTCAAAATCTTCAGGTTTTTCTAGGTTTTTCTTCAGGTTTTTCTTAATCCACTCATGAAATAACCAATTGTAATTCCAAGTAAAAATAGTGGGAAAAAAAGAAGCAAGATAGAAAAAAAAAAAAGATTTCTTCAGGTTCTTAATCCAATCCAATTAATTAATACAATTAATCCAATCAATCAGTTAAATAGCAGTAAAAACTCAAAAAAGGAAGAAAAGAACCATAAACAGAAAAAGGGAAAAATTGTTAAATCTTGTAGAAGACAGAAAAATAAAAAGTAAAGAAGTAAAGAAGAAAAAAAAAGTTCTTCAGATTCTTCAACACCTTCATTCAATTAAAAAGTCTCAGGTATTTTTTTTATACAAAAATAAAGGAAGCCACAAAAAAAAAAACAATATGGAAAGTAAATAAAAAATGCAGGAGAGGGAGAGAGAAAAAAGACTACTCCCTTTTAAAAAAGAAG
Organism: Laticauda colubrina; assembly: GCA_015471245.1. NCBI lineage: Eukaryota > Metazoa > Chordata > Lepidosauria > Squamata > Elapidae > Laticauda > Laticauda colubrina. The sequence goes on from BLBF01000039.1 coordinate 6,670,432, forward strand.
GAAAACATTAATACCAAGACTTTTCCTTTAAAATAAAATGCAAAAGTAAAAATTAGGCTCCAAAAGCAAAAAGAAAGACAAAAGCAGGTTCCAAAAGGCCAAAGATCTAAAAGACTATTACAAATAATAAGCTGATAAGGAGGGGGTATGAGGAATAGCCCAGCTTAAAAAAGAGAAAAAGAACACACTGCACCTAATTAGTTATCCAAGGCTTTTGTTAAGTTTTATAGCTCTCTTCTCTAGAGTCTTATCGTCTTTTTTCTGTATACTTCAATACCAAACTCCAGCTACTGATAGAAACCCAGAAGAGCACCTGCAATAATACTCTCCCATTCTCTTCTCTTTATCTTATCAGACAGGCTCAAAGTTCTTGAAAAGAAGTCTGAATTCTTTCTCAGCTTTGTCTAGTTGAGAGAGAAAAAAAGAGAAACAATATTTCTTTTTTTTTTTTAACAAACTTTATTGATTTTACAATTAAAAACAATCGACAACACATACACTAATGGAAAAAAAAAAGAAGAAAAAAGAAAAAGAGAAAAAAAGATGACAGAAAACAATTAAAAACAATCTCATTTTCGACAGTTTGTAAGATCTTTTCTTTCCTTAATTTATGCCACATACACACACCTTGTCCTTAAGCCCATGTCACACTGCACCAACAGATGCAAAGAGGATGTAAAACGGAGAAAAAAGCTTGCCATCCGTTGGTTAACGCGATGTACTCACTGCCTCCATTTTGCTTCCTCTCTATCCGTCCAGCATCCGTTTATTGACGTTTCATCTGCTCAGAAAGTTTTGAGCTGCCCAAAACTTTTGAGCAGAAAATGTATCCAATGCATCCGTTCTGCATCCTCTAGGCATATGGGGGACATCCGTTCTGCATCCATTATGCATCTGCTATATCCGCTAGGCATCCGCTGTGCATCCGCACAACTCAAATCCGTTCCAGCGGTAAACGGACGCAGGGAGGAAGCAGAACGGACGTGCAGCGTTAGTAGCACGGATGGAGAAAGGATGAAAGCGGATGCAGCTCATCCACTCTGCATCCTCTCTGCATCCGCTCTGCATCCTCTACGCATCCGCTCTGCATCCTCTACGCATCCTCTACGCATCCGCTCTGCATCCTCTCTGCATCCTCTACGCATCCGCTCTGCATCCTCTACGCATCCTCTACTCATCCTCTATGCATCCTCTATACATCTGCTCTGCATCCTCTATACATCCGCTCTGCGTCCTCCCCACGTCCATTCCTTTCTGTGTTATCTGCTCTGCTTATGCAAATTTTTGCCCCTTTTGAGTGCAGATAACAATGGATGGAACATTTTGCTCGTCCGTTGTGTCCTTTTTGCATCCATTGGGCAGTGTGACATGGCCTTTACATATGTTTGTATATCACTCATATAAATTTGTCCTGTTCTGTTTTACCTTATATTGTCTTTGTTCTAACCATTTATACCAGTAATTCCAACTATTATAGTATATTGAGATGTTTTTATTTTTTAATGTTAGAGTTAATTTGTCCATTTCTGCACAATTTAAGATTTTTTGTGTTATCATCTCCTCTGTAGGTATATGAGGTTGCTTCCAACATTGAGCAAAAACGAATCTGGCCACTGTTAAAATATGTATTATGATGTATTTCACTTTTTTAGATAGTTGTTTATCAAAAATCCCTAACATAAACAATATTTCTAAGCCTCTAGCTGGCAGTGTTACAAAGTTTCCTCTGTTTTCACTTTCCCCCTCCTTTTCCAAATAAATTATTATAAAAATTAATTAAAAAGGAAAAAGGGTTTAGAAAAAAAACTAAAAGGGAATCTCTAGCCTAAAATATTATAAAGACAAAAAGGAGAAGAGACAAAAGAGAAAAAAATAAAGTAGAAAAAAAAGATCAGTCCAGTTCAAAGTAAAAAATCATATATAAAGAGCCCAGAAAAAAAAAAAGAAAAAAATAATTTGACTTCCCATTTAAAATCACCACTTTATCACTTCTGTCTGAGATTTTACAGATTCTTTCTTTTCCTTAGGGTGTCCTTTTAAATCTTAAAGTAAAGAAAAAATTCTCACCAAACCGGCGCACTTTCTCTTTCTATTCTCTTCCATATCAGAGCTATCCCAACTTCAGCAGCTTTAATGGCTGCCTCTTTGCCACTGGCAAAAATAGTTTCTCCTGGATCTACCAGAGACTTTGTGGTATCCCTGGGATCGACAGGATGCGCTCTTTATATTCACCGTCTCTTCGGGACGGTGGTCTTATGGTCTTATGGTATCTCTGGATACCTGCATAACTGGATAGAAACATTCTTGTCAAACAGGCAACAAATGGTCACAGTTGGGAGCGTCCTATCAAATCCTGTGCCTGTCAACAGTGGTGTCCCCCAAGGCAGTGTTCTAGGACCAACTCTCTTCATACTCTATATTAATGACCTCTGTGATTATATTAAGAGTAACTGCGTCCTTTTCGCTGACGATGTAAAGCTATTCAATACCATTGACAATGCTGCTACCCTTCAAAAAGACCTTGTGTATGTGTCAGAATGGTCAGACAAATGGCAACTTCAAATCTCAACAAATAAATGCTCTATCTTACATATTGGCAAAAAATAAAATAAAATAAAATACAAGCTGAATAGTCAGGACCTTATTGATAATCCAAACTCTGTCAAGAATCTTGGAGTACTCATTCAAATTATCTAAGTGCTAGAGCCTACTGTAACTACATAGCCAAAAAGCATTACGAGTTGTTAACCTCATCCTGCGTAGTTTTTTTTCTGGTAATATCACTCTACTAACTGGAGCATATAAAACATTTGCTAGACGAATACTTGAATACAGCTCATCAGTCTGGAACCTGCATTACATATCTGATATTAGTACAATGGAGAAAGTCCAGAAATATTGAACAAGAAGAGTCCGCCACTCCTCTATTCGTAGCAGAATACCTTATGCCACTAGACTTGAAATTTTAGACATAGACAATCTAGAACTATGATGTCTTCAGTTCGATCTAAGTATTGTACATAAAATTATAAATTGCAATGTCCTACCTGTCAATGAATGCTTCAGCTTCAACCAAAACAATACAAGAGCAAACAATAGATACAAATTAAAGATAAACCGCACCAAACTTGTTTGAAAGAAATAGGACTTCAGCAACAGAGTAGCCAATGTCTGGAATACTCTACCTGACTCTGTGGTTTCTTCCTCAAACCCCAAAATCTTCAACATTAGACTGTCTATTATTGACCTCAACCCTTTCCAAGAGGTCTGTAGGGGGCGTGCATAAGCACACCAAAATGTGCCTGTCCTATTGTTTCTTTTTTCTTATTCGTATCCATTTCATGTATTTATAACCATGTTTATACTTATACCTGTTATCTAATAATTGTTTAACAAGATAAATAAATAAATAAATAAGGTACTGTGCAGAATCTTCAAATTCCCAGTCATTGATAGAAGATCAAGACCACATACAATCCATAGAAGTGAGAAGAGAATTCATATGAGAGAATTCATATATTTAGCAAGAGTTTATTTTGGAGCCCCAAAAATATAAGGCTGGGAAAACACAGTACATAGCTTTACATAAAGAATTAAGGTTTTTTTCCTCTTCCCTCATTATCAATGTCTTTTGAGCAGCCTTGAGTGTTTGGGACTATTTTTAGAATGAGTAACCGTCATCAATGACTGATTTTTGCTGTTTACAAATTCCACTCTCCTTTTTCACAATATATTTCATAGAGCCGTATAAGTCTTTCCAAAGAAGTGCTATGCAGCACATATTGAAAATGCTTTGAAATATAGAAGCAGCTATGTCTTTTCTAAAATTTGCATCTTCTGAAATTTTGAAATTTGAAATTTCTGGCTGTTTCAGAAACTTATCCAACTTCTCCCATGTGTCACACTGAGCAGCCAAGGAAATCTTCAGAAGCCATATGAATACGTTGTTAAAAAGTTGCTATAATGATTCAGAAAGAGCTGTCCCTACCAATGGACTTTTTAAAGGATTTTCATAGCCTAATAATTAAATGTGTTTTACTCTACTGCTAAAGAGAATAGGAGAAGCTTGCTGACATTTTATCTGAAATATGTTCTAACTGAAAGTACTATTGGCTCTGGAAGAGACATAGTTCAGGCAAGAAAACATTTCATCAACCCATAACCTGCTCTTTTCACACATAGGGCAACATAGTATCTAAAAGTGTAATGACTGTTTTATAATGGATTGTAAACAGACATTGGGTTTAACTTGTGATAAAGTGTCCCTTAAAAAGTAAATGGTTTGAGAATTGCTGTGATCCATTCCTGTTATTTCATTCTTAGATGTTTTAACAGTGTTGCACTTCTAGCATAGGTTAATCCAATGCATTATCCACACAATGGCACTACTTTGCAAAACAATCTGTGCAAGCTAAATGTTGTGCTCCCTAAAACATGGAATTATTGAATCATTTGGGCTATGGGATTATAGAAATTATTCCAGTAAAAAAGAAATTATTGGATATAGAGTTTGTCCACACTGACAGCTCAATAGTTTTCAAGCTATGCTCCAAGATTCCTTAGTGATTTAGCAGTCAACAATCACCTTAACTGTAATTTCAGACAAATTTCATAAAAATACTGGTTGTTGGTCATTTATTTTGTTAGGTGTTATTATATCTTGCCATTCAGTAGTTCAGAATGCTCATACACAGCATAATTTTACCTGATTGTGTTTCTAGAACAAAGGAAGGTATGGGCTAAGACAGAATATTTGACCCAAAGTCACTCAATAAGCATGCATGATGAAGAACAGTCTTCAACTTACAGAAGAGAATGTCTGTAGCTCAGGACTGAACTGTGAAATTGTCACTACTTCTGAGCTTGATTGTTTTCTTGCAGACCCAACTTGATAACATCATCTGGTGATGTTACCTAGTTAGATAATGAACACAACTAAACTTAAAGAACACAAGAACACAACCAAGTTTAAAGAGCCCCAAGGACCCCATAGACTTGAACTTGTATCTCCCTGAACCTAACCCTGCCCTTTTAACCTGATATCACACTAGTTGTGCCCCTTCCTCAGCTGTTCTAGAAAAAGATGTAAGATTTCTTGAGTGTACCATTTGTGTCCTTGTGTTGATGGCCTAATAGAAATGATTGAAAATGTATTTATTACAGAGACATTTGGAGTGCTCCTGTTCACACATTATTCATAAACAGACTAAGCAGTTGTGACCAAATCTATGCCCATTAATTACAACTCAGCAATACCTCTTCCATTTCTTGCAACAGCATATAAAATAAAACAGAAACTGACAGCTAGTAACACTAACTCTGCTAGAAACATTCTATATTTCTATTTTAAATGATGCATTCTCCGGAAGAAAGTAAAACTTTTGATCATTGTCTGAACTGATTTCCCAGTGTATTAACCCCAAATTTGCACAGCACATATAATTGCCAATAAATGGAGTGAAACTCAGGAAGTGTTTGTATTTTTATTTGTATTTTATAAACATTTATCTTCTAACTGGAAGGTCACAATTTTATAACATATAGTATATAATGGTGTGTAATATACGTATGTGTATAGTAGTATAATAGCCTACCAGAGTTGTTGTAACAGTGAGATGGGAAACATATCAACTAGAAAAGGAAACTCTTTCCTGAATTGCAGAAAAGAATAATAAAGCTAGTTCTTTGATTCTTCCTTCTTAGACTGAGTATGGTAAATGAGTGAAAAAGTGACCAAACAAAAGGGTGCTTAAATTAACTCACAAACAGGGATGGGCTGCTGGGGGTTTGTGGGGATTCGGGAGATCCTCCAGCTGAGATTCTGCAGAGTTTGGAGAACTCCTAAATCCCACTCCTGGCTTACCCTGCCCTTCCCCTCCCAGGAGTCCCCAGACAGCCCATTTTGGATGAAAGTAAGTGCAGGGCATGCCCGGAGGCTGGGGAGGGAAAAAAACAGCACCCGGAAATTTGGGAAGGCCAGAAATGGGCCTGTTTCCATTTTCCAGAGAGCCTCTGGAGCCCAGAGAGGCCATTTTCACCCTCCTGGAGGCTTGAGGAAAGCTCCAGAGCCACTATGGTGCAGGAGGCCAACCAGGCCACGCTCACCCAGCAACTGGGCAGAGAACCCATTGCTAAAATTTTTGAAGCCCACCCCTTCTCGCAAACATCTTCCACATGTATTTAAACCCACCTGGAATATATAAACATAACATTTCTATGATATTGCAATCCTACTTGAAAAGCAGGAATTGGCTATTCTAGTATAAATAATAGTTATATTAGGCTACAGCACAGAGTGTGAACTGTCCCAAAATGAGTGATGCTTTTGATATTCTGAAAATTGGCTTTTCTGTAGCCTATAGTCTTTTCAAATTTTTAGTTTTAAGCTTGCCTTCTACCATTATTAAGCAGAACCATGGAAAAATAAAATCTGTTCCTTGGAATCCGTAAGCATTCTGCAATCTCAGCAATATATATATAAAAAATTTAGAAGCAGAGATGAGGCAGGAATTTTTCAAAAATTACATTTTAAGAAGAACTGTACAAATTTTCTGATATATATTTTCTTATTAAAATGGGTTTTTTGACAAGCTTGGTTATAGATGGTTAACAGAGAGTGTAAGGAGCATATTTCACTTATAAAGTAATTTCAGGGAGGGCTCTGTTTTTGTAGCTTTGTGTATAATTTAAATCAAGTTGATTTTATGTTGCATTTGTATGTAATAACCCACAAGCCAAGCTATTTCTGATTCCTGAATAAGTCACTTGTAGTTAGACTTGATGTGGCATATTCATGCCTCAGGGTGAATTACTTTTTCAAGATTTGTATTTCATCTTAACATAGGTAGGACAAGGGAAATAATATAATATCTTCCAAATAAATTGTACAGATTCAAGGTGAATAATAGGTTTAAAATATGCGCAAAATGCCATTATTTTAAAAGATGCTCATTTTTTGTGCTATCATGAAGAGTTAAAGTGTTAGCAAGAGAGAAAACTGATGTTCATGTTCCAAATTTTAAAATCTTTTCTTGCTCACTTTATAATAGATAGAAAAATGGTCACTGAAAATGGAGCAGGAAGAAATCATTTTTTGTAGCTATTGTTTAAGTTAACATTTGTACACAGACCGAATCTTGGTTAATAAGAACATCCAACTGGGTGACTGATCCCTTTTGATGAAGACAGCTTGTCAGAAAGATGAAAAAATGTGAATTATTAAACATGTTTTTCTTTTACATTCCTATCAGGCTAGGTAAATGAAGAGCCGTTGAGAAAAAAAATGAGCATAATACCACAGATAGAGTTCCTTTCTCTATCCATATAGCTAACAGCAGAATTACACATCTGGCATTCCAAAGGCTCTTTGAACATCACTCTTTCGGTGTATTCATCTATGTCAATCTGCACAACACAGAAAACAAGAAAATGGAAAGAAAACAAATTAATGAATTCAATTAAAAAGGTGGAGGTGGGACAATTGTTATTTCTGGTGCTCTGTATTAGAAGGGAGCTACAGGAAAGAATGCAATGTTACAGACACATTCTTTCCAGATGAGACATATTTTAGAAAAGACATGCCAGTAAAGGCATGTACATATGAAAATTAAAGGTTGGGCAAGACCACAAAGATTATTTTATCACAGTCCCCAGAAATATTTTAAAGTATAACAGAACAAGAATTGGACAATAAAAGAAGCTAATATTCAGATATTAATATCATTAAAAATAGTGTGAATCTTGTTCTCACCATTCAAATAGATCCATAATGTACATAATTACTAATTTTAGGCTAATTTTATTCTCTCATGCCACAAAATGCCCACCTGAATAAATGCTGTGATAACTATACCATTAAAAACTTACTATTAGAGAAAAATTGAAATACCAGCTGACTAAGATAGCCTAGTTAATGTGATGATTTTTAACAAGGCATTTATCAAGATTGTATGATCTTCAGAACAGCTAATATCATTATTTCAAATTACTTTCCCTAACAAAGAAAACTGAATGTGGAACTTTAAATTATAATAATATGATTTTATAAAAATAAATGTCTATTGAAAATTATCAGTTAAAACTCATAATCCACGAATAAAATTAATTATCTTTTAAGAACAAGAGTTGTAGGATTTTTACCCATGAGGGGATTTCCACATCTTCTTCAGTTCAACTCAATTTCTCATTTAAGAAAAGAGGTTTTTTTAAAAAAGAAATCATCGTGTTTGATTGAATTTATTAGCTGTCCAACTACAGTTAGTGGTAGGTGTGCTCCTACTAAGAAGGCACATTTCATAAAATTGAAACAAATCTTCTTTCTTCAAAGCTTATCTTCTTTTTTCCATCTTTCTTTTTCTATCCTTTTTCTTTCTCTTTTTCTATTCATCTTCCTTATTTTATATAGAATTTTAGGAATTCTTCTAGCTGAGAACTTAAGAAACTACCAACATGCCATGGAAAACTGGAAAATGAATTGCAGCTCTTTCAAGACAGTAGAGGTGATTTGTCTCACATGCTTATCTAAAGAATTTTGCTCACTGGAGGCATATATAAATGAGAAGCCTGCTCAGTACTATAGAGTAAAAGACAATGAGATCATGGAATGTACAAAAAAAAATTACCACAGGAGCTAAAGGAGAAGGAGATTCCAAAGAAAACAAAGGCTATTAATTGGATATAATAATTGCCAAGTCTTTTTTAATAGGAATAAAACCTTAAAAGACTATGAATAATATGTGACATTTAGTGCTGATTAATCTCTATAAGCATTTCATAATCTTCACAACATACCTATAAAATGCATCTTTAAATAAATTTGCATTTGAAGTAATACAAATATTGCAAGCCTATTAACATTTTATTGTTCTTATTGCTCTGAAATACTGGACTATGTCTCCCATGTTGATTATACCCATTTAAAAAGCCCTAGGAAGCATAATAATTTCAAAGGAGAGCAACTGGAATTTATTTTTTCTATATCTATACCATTATAATTCATTAAAGATTCCTAGTAGTTTATGCTAATATTAAAACATTTAAATATACATGATATGTATGACAAAAAAGCTTATATTGCAAGATTAATAATAGTTAACAGATGATACATAATCAACTCCAAATGTATGACCAGGTTGTCATATCTCAACTGATCACTACTTTCAACCCGGATTATCTCAGTCTATTAAATAGTCTTTGAAAGAGCTTGGTTTTAAGCATTTTTGTGAATCATATCAATGAGGGGGTCATTACTTTGGGCAGCTGCCTTATTTCAGCAACACAGAAATCTGTTGATTTTCTTTGAAAAGTCAGCCAAGACATTTCTAACTTGGTTCTAAGCAAAGCTTGGCTTTATAGGTCAACACAATTATACCACGGAACTTTTGGAAGCCCATGCAGGACCTGTGACATACTTGTAATGTTCTATTGGTGGGCCAACTAATTAGAACATGGGCCACTGACTTCTGAACCAAATGCAATTTCTGGCTTACTTTAATCCTGTGGACAACATACTGTATTACTGAAATCCAGAAATGAAGTGATAACCACATGTTGCCAGGAATCCAAGTAATAAATCCAGCTTTGGCCAGGCCAGAGTCAGGGTTGACACTTGTGTTGTTGTAACTCTGCTCCAAGCAGGGCTTTAATTCACATTCTATCCTCACCTCCGCCTCAATTTGCTGCTTTGATAGGAACCATGAGTCCAGATTAACTCCAAAATTACAGATTTGCTCCATGAATGCTACTCTAGGAGTACCACTAGGAGAAAACACTGGGACTAGCAGAGAACTTTGACATGTAAACATCAAGATATAAAACAAGGACATTGGTTATTTTACTTCTATGTACAATTTATTTGCTTGCTCATTACAATTTAAAATAGATTAAAGGCCCTGTCACACTGGCCGACGGATGCAAAACGTTTGTAAAAAGGACACGGCGGACGAGAAAAATGTTCCATCCGTTGTTATCCGCTCTCAAAAGGGGCAAAAATTTGCATAACCAGAGCAGATAACACAGAAAGGAACGGACAGGGGTAGGACGCAGGGTGGATGGAAAACAGATGCTCCACGGAAGCCTAGTGGATGGAGGCGGATGGGAGCGGATGGGACATCCGCAAGGCTTCTGGGGGGGCGCAGCAAAGCGGACGCAGAACGGAAAGAGCGGATGCAGAGCGGATGCCGAGTGGATGAAGCGGATGCACAGCGGATGCCGAGCGGATGAAGCGGATGCAGAGTGGAAGCCTAGCGGAAGCCTAGCAGATGCCTAGCGTTCACTGCGCATGCGGGGAGGATGCATTGCATCAGCCCCACGGATATAAAGGGAGGCAGCTCCCAAGCAGGTCACCATTCAGAGGAAAGACCTGCTTCCAGACACATCGACTGCCTTGCCAGCCTGCCCTGCCTGCATGCCTGCCTGCCAGCCTTGCTGCTTGCCTTCCTGCCAGCCTGCCTGCCAGCCTCCCTGCCAGCCTTGCTTTCTGCCTGCCTGCTAGCCTTCCTGCCAGCCTGCCTTCCAGCCTCCATGCCAGCCTTGCTGCCTGCCTGTCTCCCTGCCAGCCTTGCTGCCAGCCTGCCTGCCTGCCAGCCTTGCTGCCAGCCAGCAACCCCACAACCATGGGGAAGAAGAGGAAGCCTCAGCCATCTGTTGCCAGCCCTGGCAAGAGGGACAGGGCCACCCTCCCACCCCCTGGCCCTCACTCTGCTTCTGCTGGGGCTTCTGTAGCACGGGCTCGCTCTTCTGGGGCTGGGGCTTCTGCTGCTTCTGCTTCTGGAGGAGCTGATGATGCTGCTTATGGCGGTGGTGTTTCTGCTCGTGCTTACTCTGCTGATACTGCTTCTGGCGATGGTGCTTCTTCTGCTTCTGCTTCTGGAGGAGCTGATGATGATGCTTATGGCGGTGGTGTTTCTGCTCGTGCTTACTCTGCTGATGCTGCTTCTGGCGATGGTGCTTCTGCTGATGCTGCTTCTGGAGGAGCTGCTGATGCTGCTTATGGCGGTGGTGCTTCTGCTGGTGCTTACTCTGCTGAAGCTGCTCCTCATCCTGCTGGTCCTGCTCGTCCTGCTGATCCTGCTCGTCCTGCTCATGCTCCTGGTCTTGCTCATCCTCCTGGTCCTGCTCGTGCTCCTGGTCTTGCTCGTCCTGCTGGTCCTGCTCGTGCTCCTGGTCCTGCTGGTGCTCCTGGTCCTGCTGGTGCTCCTGGTCCTGCTGGTGCTCCTGGTCCTGCTCGTGCTCCTGGTCCTGCTCGTGCTCCTGGTCCTGCTGATGCTTACTCTGCTGCTGCTGATCCTGGTCTTGCTGGTGCTGGTGCTGGTGCTGGTGCTGGTGCTGGTGCTGCTGCTGCTGCTGATGATGATGATGATCCTGCTAGTGCTGCTGCTTCTGGTGGTGTGGAGGAGCAGCCCCTACAACCTGGAAGCCCCTCTGATGAGGGTCCATGTGGTCCTGCCAAAGGGAGGAAGAGGCAGACGCGAGAACGGGAGAGGAGGCAATACAACATCGAGGAGGAACATGAGGATGAGGTGCTGGAGTGGCTGAGAGAGAATGACTATCTATGGCAGAAGGGACACAGGCTCTACAGGGACACCAAAAGGAAGCAGGCTGCTTGGAGAGAGAAGGCGGAGAGCCTGGGCTACACTTCGGAGGTGCTCCTCGGCTGGTGGAAGCACATGCACACCTGGTACAGGAAGCTGCACCTCAAGAAATCTGGCCAGGCCGCGGTCAAGCTGACGGACAGAGAGACCTACATCATGGCCAACTGCAGCTTCCTGGAGGGTGAGATCCGCCACCGAGGAGCAGCCCCTCTCACAACCCTCTCTCTCAGGCAGCCTGCTGAGAGCCAGTCCTCTTCCAGGCAGGTGTCTGTGGAGCGTGCCACGATGGAGAACGTGCGGACAACTGTTGTAACCGTGGCGGAGCGCATGGAGGACTCCCTCCCGCAGTGGGAGAAAGGAGATGGCACTTCCACCACAGTCCTACCCACATCCACCCCCAGCTCCACCTCCACAGAAAGGAAGAGAGCCAGACAGGAGGGGCAGAGCCACACTGTCCTGCTGGAGATAAGAGACACCATCAGGAGCAGCATAGATATCCTCTCTCAGCTGGTCCACACCGACTCCTCATCCTCCAATTGCAAGCCCTTCCTCACCTATGTCAACCAGACCTCACGGACATGGCGGAACCCCAGTACCAGGTGGTGAAGGACCAGATCACCGATCTGCTTCACAACCATCCAGATCCAGATGAACCTGCTCCCACCCAGTCCAGGTCTGCTCCTCCACCCCAGGTGATGTCCCTCCCATTCCAAGGCTTTCCACAGGCCCTCACCTACCAGGTCTACGGCTACCAGGAGGTCCAGCAGCACAGGCAGCAGCCCTTCCCAGTCCAGGCACAGGTTCATCGGATGACACCGTTGCCACTGGTTCCACTGATGCCACCGATGCCACCCATGCCACTGATGCCACCGATGCCACCCACGCCACTGATGCCACCGATGCCACCCACATCATCGATGCCACCCCCGCCAGTCCTCAGCTGCACACCAGACAGCCCCACTACACTGCTCCTTCCTCCACCCCACAGCCAAGCCCGGCCTCAGTACATCTGTCGTCGGTATTGGGACTGACACCCCATGGCATGGAGGAAGGAGCTCTCAACATCATGGACAGCTGAGCCAGCTGTCTGAGAGCTTCCTCAACACACCGTCACCTGTTGTCCTCTCAAGGCCAGGCACCCCAGTGGTGCTTCAGACCAGCACTCCAGCAGCACCCACCTCCACAGCACGTGGACCCTTCACACCTGAGAATGAGCACACCTCTGAGTGACAGAGAAGAGTGCCAGAGACTGGGTGTCTTCCTGTAGACTTTATTTCGACACTTGACTTGGGTCATTTTTCTTTTACAGCTTGTTATTAATAAAGATTATCTTTGCTTCACACACTTGCTTCATTTATTTTTGTAAATAAAGTCTTGGTGGAAACCTTTAGAAATGGTTTAAGCCTTTGCATGCTTGTGGGATGAGTAAGGATAGCAGTGGGGTGGGCAGGGATACCTTTGGGATGGGTAATAGCTGTGGGATGGGCAGGGATACATTTGGTATGGGTTAAGATAGCTGTTGAATGGGCAGGGATACCTGTGGGATGGGTTAGGATATCTGTGGGATGGGTTAAGATAGCTGTGGGATGGGTTGAGATAGCTGTGGGATAGATAAACCTCCAGTGGAAGCATAGTGGGACTGTATGGACCACCCTCCCAGGTGCCACACCTATGGCCCTTCATTATCAATACTAATGTAATCATTGATTCCTTCAGCCTGTCTCATCATACTGATGAGATTGGGCCATGTATGTTGGGTGGGCCTACAATGAACAGGGCATTTAATAAAGAGTTGTGTTTATGTTGATATGTGTAGATATAAAATGTACCAAAAGTCAGGCCTCACAGGTCAATCGCTATATATTTTAGTAATTAACAAAGATCAAAGATCATGCATCAAACAAAAAAGGAAGTGTTTAGAAGAAATGGCAACTAGATTGAACATTTAGTGTAATTTATGTAATATTTTCACTGTGTTTCTAAGTGCACAGACAAGGGTCCAGATATCAGAATATCCAAGTAGCAGGTTTTTTTTTAATTAACCTAGTTATTTAATACAGAAATATTTGCATCATTTGGATATAAAATAATTTTTAGAGATAAAAATACAGGATAAGGGTTAACATATTCACATGCCCGTACAAATCCCAACCCTTTAGCTTTGTTGAGTCATCTCAAGAGACACCAAATATGTGTAAGCTTTTGAAATCTTCATATTTCTAACATGTGACCTGGTAAAGAAATCTGAATATCTCAAAATCTTAGGTGGACTTTTTAAAAGCATTGCCTTAACATGGATTTTTTTTCACTGCATGAAGTCACATTGTCGTGGAAAATAATTAATTCTATTTTTTTCTGTTCCAGATATAGTTACTGGAGGAATAGTGTACATGTTTGGAACAATGTTGATTTCTGAGTTCTCTGACACTTTTGATATTATATATTAAAGGGCCAAGGATAAAAAACCATGTATAGTAAAGAAGGGAGAAATTGAATGCAATCAGCAATGTTATACAGGATGCTATGACATACAAAATTAATATTGTATACTAATACCGGACTATGAAAAAGTAAATTTTAAGTGGATGAATCCTGAGTTGAGATAATTTTTCCCCCAAGGTTATTTTCTCATTTCAATGTTTATTTATTCATTATAATGCAAAAAGAACTTTCTGTATAACAAAACTTAAGTTGATATAATTGTAATGCCAGGTAGATTTTCTTTATTCCCAGTGTTTTAATTTATATTGCTTTATCTTTGGGAGACTTTTTCTTTGCCCTTTAAATTTTTGAATCCAAGTGTTTTTCATCTATATTTTTATTCATTCAAAATGCATTCTGATTTTTTTAAAAAGATGTTACTGTACTTACAATTATGAATTACAAACCATGTAGGGAATGCATCTTAAAAGCTGGTTGTAAATTATTACCATTATGTAATGATATGCTTACATCTGCAAATCAAGTTATTTTACAAGTATAGGAATAGGATCCAGCTTTTTAATGGAAAGCAATTACATGGAAAAAATAGTGATGCAAATATAGGGCAACATGACCTCCCAGATAAGTCATCTAAAATAATTATTCAGATGATCACAAGATTTTTCTGCCTCGTACCACTGAGATATAGGTAGAGAATGCAAATTATCTATCATGCTCCTTTTCTGTAATTTGATAATCTTCTGAAATCCCACATTATATGAATAGATATCCCTGTTACTTTTCATTCAACTTGAGGCAATTAACAAGGACAGATTACACATTTTTAATTTGTGAAACAAATTATAAAATATCATTGAACTTAATGGGTTTCTTGAAGAACAAATTATTATCTAAAGCTTTCACAGAGAGACATTTTTTCCTCAAATATGATGCAGGAAAGGATGGTTAACACTGTCTTTGCTGTCACAATTTCAATACTCATTTGCAGAGGAAGTTAAAATTAAAAATATAACCACAATGAAAATGACTAGCTGTGTATCTAAGTCACTCTGTGACTAAGATTAGCTGTCTATAAATATGAGAGAGTGAGAGAGAGAGAGAGAATCTTATTCTAGGTGGAACCTATAGCACCACTTGTCCTGACATTGTTCATGCACTCATACAATCAGCCTGTGCATTGATAGCAAGTTTCTTTGATTATATTCCTAATTTCTTTTCCCATATCACTGACTCACATAGTTATGCATGCCTATTAAGGAAAAACATAAACATACCTTGCTGTATTGGGCCTACCTAGTCTTAATGGTCTTTTCTCATAGTAATAGATAGCTAAGTAATAAATGGAAGGGCTTCCAAATCAGGAGGAGGATTAGGAGGAGGAGGAGGAGGAGGTGGAGGTGCATTTTTTTCGTGGAGACTAAATTTGTTAAAAAAAAAAAAAACACCTAAGATTTCGTTGTTAGCTCTCTCATTTAATACAATAGTATTTGGAAATGACCTTGGAAAACAGGAAAAAGAGCCACAGACTGGATAACTGTCATGTTAAACTGTCATATTTCAGTCCAAGAAGAAAATGTAGGGAGTATTTCAGAACTGGCCCTGCCTAGTTTTTCAGAAAATTATGGGAAATATTTTCTCTCTTGTAAGATTCTGCTAATGTAATCTTTAATTAAAGTTAGAACTAGTACTCATAGTTGTGCCTTTTGTCTGGACAATCTGGAAATGCTAACATCAATTCCAGAAAACAAGGAAGGTCCCTTCAAAACACTTCTGACCCCCACTTCTGTGGACCATAACAGTTTACATAACAGTTTACATAACAGTTTTCAGTTTGTGGCTCTTCCTCTGGTCTGCCAGGCATTCCCAGACACCATTACATGCAATGACTCGGTAATATAAACTCTGAGACAAGAAAGCAGCAATCCCACCCCCCCTATTATTGGTATTATGAATATTATTGTTGGTATTATGGATGTTATTAATATTAATTATTCATATTATTAATAATACCATGTTTCCCTGAAAATAAGAGCCAGTCTTAATTTTTTTATCACTAAAAAAGGCACGAGGTCTGATTTTAAGAGGATGCCTTCTGTTCTGTATAAAATGGTATACTCCAAATGCCTAAAATGTGATTGGCCAGAAAGGCCTGCACGGGATTGGTTCACTAAGAACCAATCCAGGATGACCGCCGAAAGGCAGCAAAATCAAGTAAATGTCATTGGCTACAAGCTGGCAGGCAAGCCGAATATAAAGGCTGCCGTGGCTTGAGCCAAACCGTTCCGTTTGCTGTAAATAGTGAAATAACTACATTTGCTGTTGGAACCCGGTCTACCTCGCATTTTTTCCAGACAGAACACTGGCGATGAGGATGGGATCGTCCTAAAACGTGAGACTGTGCATGCGGCGAATTGAAATCCAGGCTAGAAGCAATGGCCAGAAATAATGCACCACCCGCACCCTTCAATCCCAATGAAGAGGATTGGGAATCCTACGTAGACCATTTTCAAATGTATTTAGAAAGCAACGAGATGGAGGAGATCTCAGACCAGCGTAAGAGGGCTGTCTTCCTAACGCATTGTGGGCCAACCGTGTTCAACATGGCCAAAGCATTGGCGAAGCCCAGAGACGTAAAACAAATGACCTGGCCTGAACTCCAGCGGATCCTAAAGGCCCACTACGCACCAGTAGTGTCAAATCTCATCAAACGGCATGAGTTCTACCAAAGGGAGCAAAAAGAAGGCGAGACCATCGCTGACTTTGTGGCAGCCCTCCAACAACTGGGGGGAGCATGCGAGTTCCTGAACTTAGATGAAGCCATGCGAGATCGAGTGGTACTAGGCCTAAAAGACTCTAATTTACAAAGTAAATTGCTAAATAAACCCAATATAACAGTGGCTGAAGCAATCGCAGAAGCCACAGCCACAGAAGCCATGAAAAAGTCAGCGGCCACTATGAAGCAAATGAATGCGAATAATGATGAAATGATCCTAGCCAGAGGAAAGAAGCAAGTGCCCACCACCACACATCAGGAAGATTTTGACGAAACACCAGAATCCAAAGATGATGACGATGAGGTCCACTGCCTGTATGCCAACAAAAAAAGGCGCAAAAAAAGAAACTGGTGGGAATGTGTCGGCTGCGGAGGAAACCACCTTCGAGCCGATTGCAGATTCCTTGATGCCATCTGCCAAGCTTGCAAGAAAAGGGGACACATCGAAAAAGTCTGTAGGAATTGCAAAAATAACAGCCCTAACAGACGCAGTAACTCTCCACCACAAGCTGAATCAAAGCAAGCCGAGAGAAAGTGGGAGCACAACAAATGAGCCAGTAACCAAGAAAAGACCCATCAAACTGTCACTATTGGAAGCGCCCAGACAGAAAGAGGGAGAAAAGTCAAAATCATCGTAAAAATTGAAGGAAGCCCCTGTAAGATGGAAGTCGATTCAGGATCTTTCCTGTCAATGGTGTCTTGGGACACAATCAGACAACTGGTCCCAAATGTCAAATTAAAAGAACTCCAGAAACAAAAATTAATTCTGAAGGACTACCAAGGGAATCGAATCCCTGTGGTAGGTCTTGGGCATTTCCAAGTCGCCTACAAACAGCACGCCGAAGTCCTGCCTCAATAGTCGACCGAGACAGACACAGCCTCCTGGGCATCAAATGGTTCGCACCATTGGGCATCGGAATGACCGGAGTGGACTGAGTAGCCGCAACCGACTGGGAAGAAAGCCTGATTCACGAGTTCCAGGACGTTTTCGATGGCACCCTAGGCAGGTACCAGGGGACCCCAATTTCCTTTAGTTTAGACCCCCAGGTGGCCCCTAGAAGATAAAATGCCAGACGAGTTCCCTTTGCATTAAAAGCAAAAATAGAGGAACAATTGAATAAATTAATTGACCAAGGGGTCTTAGAACCTATTGACCATGCTAGGTGGGAGACGCCAATAGTAACACCGGTTAAACCTGATGGGTCGGTACGCATCTGTGGAGACTACAAGGCTACCCTGAACCATTCGCTACAACAAAGTGCATACCCTGTGCCAGTCGTACAACATTTGTTACACTCACTCGGGGGAGGAAAATTTTTTGCCAAACTTGATTTAGCACAAGCATACCAACAGCTTCCTGTAGACCCATTAATGGCCAAGGCACAGACAATAGTAACTCACAAAGGGGCATTCAAGTGTAACAGACTTCAATTTGGAGTAAGCGTTGCCCCAGGCGTTTTCCAAAGCCTCATGGAACGCCTCTTAAATGGAAGAAAATGGGTCGTACCATATTTTGACGACGTCCTAATTTTGGCTAAAGATACGACCCAACTAGAAAAAAGACTAAGAGATGTACTAACAAAATTTAGAGAATCTGGTCTGAAAGTTAAAAAAGAAAAATGCTGCTTAATGACTGATCGCGTCGAATTTTTAGGCATACACCCTACAGAAAAAAAGGTCAAGGCTATTAAAGACGCACCACAACCAAAAAACAAAATGGAATTGCAGGCATTTTTGGGTCTAATAAATTTCTAGAACGTATTCCTCCTCCATAAAGCAACGTTAGCAGAACCATTACACCGTTTGCTGGATAAGAAAACTAATTGGACTTGGGGTCATAGAGAACAAAAGGCATTCCAGAGAATAAAAAAATTATTAACCTCAGACACCATTCTTATCCAGTTTAGTAACACACTTCCACTGATGGTCACCTGCGACGCCTCACCGTGTGGAGTCGGTGCCATCCTGAGCCACCAATTGCCAGATGGGAGAGAGGCACCTGTCGCTTATTACTCAAAGACTCTTTCTAAAGCAGAACATAACTATAGTCAACTAGACAGAGAAGCTTTGGCAATCATTGCCAGAGTGAAACGTTTTCATGAGTACCTCTATGGAAGAACATTTTCAATTGTAATGGACCATAAACCGTTACTAGGAATTCTGGCGGGAAGCAAACCTACACCAAACATTTTGTCCCCGCGGATGACTAGATGGTCAGAATTCCTAGCAGCATACTCTTACACATTGACACATCAACCCGGGAAACAAATATCCCTTGCAGATGCATTAAGTCGAACACCGCTGCCGACGACAGAGGAAGACCCAGCGCCAACAATGACCACCCTACAAATAGAAACATGCCCTGAACTGCCAATATCTGCAAATGATGTCGCCAGAGCCACCGCAAAGGACCCAGTGACTGCCCACATTTTAAACTGGGTAGGTAAAGGCTGGCCAGAAAACCAAAAAACTGAAAACTTTAAACCTTTCTGGACCAGACAGACTGAACTTTCAATTCAAAAAGGCTGTTTATTGTGGGGTGATCGGGTGGTAATTCCTGCTAGACTACAGACTAGAGTGTTGGGCATGCTTCACGAGGGCCACCCTGGTGTTGTAAAAATGAAAAGCCTACCTAGGAGCTATGTCTGGTGGCCTGGTCTAGATAAAGATATTGAATACTGGGTTGCTACTTGCACTAAATGCCAGAAAACCAGACCTTCCCCACCATAAGCACCCATAAGGGACTGGGAGACCCCACGAGGCCCCTAGTCTCGGATCCATATTAACTTTGCGGGTCCTACTAGGGGGCATACCTTTTTGATTGTCGTAGATGCATACTCAAATTGGTTGGAAGTTGTAGTAATGTCATCTACGACAACCGATGCGGTCATTAAACAACTCAACAAACTATTTGCAACCCATGGATTGCCAGACGTCCTAGTGTCTGACAACGGGCCTCAATTAACCACCATACAATTTGAGCAGTACCTAGCCTCCCTAGTATACGCCATGCACTAACCGCGCCGGCCCACCCGGCAGCAAATGGTAGGGCCGAGAGAATGGTCAAGTTTACTAAAGAGGGTTTAGAAAAAATGGACCTCGGGGATGTCCAGGATAAAATTAACCGTCTACTCACCCTCCAACATATCACCCCCAGCACTGTAACTAACAAAAGCCCAGCGGAATTGTTAATGGGGAGAAAACTTAGGTCACAATTAGATAGGTTATAACCAAATTACACCTTGGAAAGACCCCCTGATTCCTCCAGCCATTCCCACACGTTTGAAATCGGTGACCTAGTCTATGCAAAAAATTTCACCCGGGACCCTCTATGGCTTCCAGCCAAAATCACACAAATAACAGGCCCCCAGTCCTACCGCCTAACTGTAGACGATGGCAGGGAATGGAAGCAGCACATAGACCAGCTTCGTTCCCAAAATATTGAACGAAATACAAATACACAGCCCCAAATAATAAAAATCGATGAAAACAAAACCAAAAGGGGGGGGGGAATACGAGAAAATAATAATAAAGAACTTTTTAAAATAAATCCAGAACATCTAACCAATCAAAAAGAGCAAAAAGAAAACTTACGGTTAGATGAGACTTGCAGAAAAAATCCAGACGAAGGGAAACCCGTCCCGGAAGGGGCCAGCCAAGCCAGTTCGACCTGCCTTGGAAAGCCAGGAGGGAGCGGCAAAACCACTGGCCTGAGCAACTCAAGCGGTAGCAAAATGGCTGACTCACCCTTCCAGGCGGTTCCATGGAGAAGAGCCGGAGAGACAGCAACCCCATCCAAACCGGTTGAAATCTCCAGTGAAAATTAACCGCGCAAGTCCAGTAGAGTCAGAAAAAGGCCCACCTACCTGCACGACTACGTCACCCACATAGGACTAAACTAAGGGGGAAGGGGTGTTCTGTATAAAATGTTATACTCCAAATGCCTAAAATGTGATTGGCCAGAAAGGCCTGCACGGGATTGGTTCACTAAGAACCAATCCAGGAGGACTGCCGAAAGGTGGCAAAATCAAGTAAATGTCATTGGCTACAAGCCGGCAGGCAATCCGAATATAAAGGCTGCCGCAGCTTGAGCCAAACCGTTCCATTTGCTGTAAATAGTGAAATAAATACATTTGCTGTTGGAACTCGGTCTACCTAGCGTTTTTTCCAAATGGAACACCTTCCACTGACTCATCTCACGGTGGTGGCACTGACAGCCCCACCCAGCAGGAGCTTGTGTGGCCACTGCCGGCCCACTTCTTCTGCAGCCACTTGCTGCTGCTCGCACACACTACTCCCAGCCTCATTTTGCCATCAAAGTCCTTCAGGAAAGGCCTCTGCAGCCAAGAAACAGGCCACAGATCAATACACACATCAATCCAAAGCTTTTTTTTATCAGCTACAGAGACCTTTCCTGAAGGCTTCTGACAGCAAAACAGAGGCTTGGATGATGCATGCAAGCAGCAGCAAGCAACTTCAACTGCATAACTGGATAAAAGCATTCTGATCAAACATACAACAAAAGTCAGAATTGGGAGTGTCCTATCAAATTCTGTACCTGGCATAGTGGTGTCCCCCAAGGCAGTGTTCTAGGGCCAACTCTCTTCATACTCTACATAAATGACCTCTGTGATCATATCAAGAGCAACTGCGTTTTCTTCACTGATGATGTAAAGCTGTTCAATATCACAGCCAACACTGCTCCCCTTCAAAAAGATCTTGACTATGTATCAGAATGGTCAAACAAATGGCAACTTCAAATTTCAACAAATAAATGTTCTGTCTTACATACTGGCAAAAAAAACCAGAAAATAAAATACAAGCGAATAGTCAAGACCTTATTGATGTTCCATTGTAATATACATCTCTAATGATCTAAGTGCTAGAGCCCACTGTAACTACATAGCCAAAAAGGCATTAACATAATCCTACGTTGCTTTTTCTCTGGCAATATCACACTACTAACTAGAGCATACAAAACATTTGCTAGACTAATACTCGAATACAGCTCATCAGTCTGGAACCCACATTACATATCTGATATTAACACAGTTGAGAAAGTCCAGAAATAATTCACAGGAAGAGTTCTCCACTCCTCTACTCGTTATGGAATACATTATGCTACCAGACTTGAAATTCTAGATGTAGAAAACCTTGAATTATGCCATCTTCGGTTTGACCTAAGTATGGCATATAAAATCATACATTGCAATGACTTACCTGTCAATGAATACTTCAGCTTCAACCATAACAACAAAAGAGCAAACAATAGATACAAACTCAAGGTTAATCACAACAAACTTGATTGCAGGTAATATGACTTCAGCAATAGAGTGGTCAATGTCTGGAATACTCTACCCGATTCTGTGTTTTTTTCCCCAAGCCCCCAAAACTTTAACCTTAGACTGTTAAGGTTACTATTGACCAATAGCAACTGTTACTATTGACCTCACCCCTTTCCTAAGAGGTCTGTAGGGGGCGTACATAAGTGCACCAACGTGCCTACCATCCCTGTCCTATTGTTTCTTTTATTTTTCTTATATGTACCCATTTCAAGTATTCATAACTATGTATCTACTTATACCTAAGCAATTGATAAATCAAAATAAATAAATAAAAATAAAAAATGATCTGACAGGCGAGCCAGGTGTCTGAAGGTAAATAGCTCCACATACATCCCCACCTTTGTTTGATTTTTACCCTTGCGCCTTGCCTTACCCTGTACTACCAGGTGCAATGGGGTGGGCAGGGTCTTAACTGGAACTTATTTTGGGGGTAGGGCTTATATTGGGCACACATGTAAAAATCAAGCTAGGGCTTATTTCCAGGATTGGGCATAATTGTTCAGAAGAAACTAAGCAACTAAGTACTTTTGTCAGGGGAATGACAAATGATTTCAGAAGTTATTGTTGAAGTTTAAAAGAAGCCTTCATTTCTTTCCAACCCCTTGAAAAATTGTTTAGATCATTTTTGTGGGGGGTAGGAGATTAGGAGTGAGGGGTTCCCCAAAAACAACCTTCAGCCAGACCAATTCTTAATCCATCCATTTTCAAATAATCTGAAACATTGACAATTTAATTTTTTTTCTGCCAGATTTCAGCAGGGAGTGGCTGGGAAATTCTAACCTACTTTTGTGATATGCAGTTTTTCTTACATTTTCTGCAAATACCTAAAAAGGATAATTAAGTCTAGATGACCAAAAACATGTTTCAGGTAGATCTGGAAACATATTGATTACATTATTTTGGCTTTACACAATGATATAAATCAAAATGTGATATATTTGGTTTGATTTAACTCATTTTATGAACATCAACAATTGTTCTTTTAAATTGTGGTTTATGGCTTACCATGGTATGGAAATCTAGACAACTGAGGTTTGTTAAACAAACTATAGTTAATTAAATTGTAGCTTTTCACTATGTCTTTTTTCTTCTAGAGAAAATCACTTTGTGTTTTATATACTAACAACTTTTGGAGAGTGAAAATTCTGTTGAGGTAAGCAGCAGTTCTGGTGGTACCTATCAATGTTTAATCTGTATATTTTTAAACAAACATAAATATTACAATATGACATAAGTCAACACTGACCTTCTTTCAGAGGAAATAAAACATGCATAACTGTTGTACTACTGGGATTTCTTGTTACTGAAACAAGCAATCTGAACATGATGGTATAACTGCATACCATAAATCCCAAAGGTGCTTTTCAAAAGGCAACTGGATTTTGTTTTTTTCCTTGAAGCTGTTTCGCTTCTCATCCAAGAAGCTTCTTTAGAAGTGAAGGACAAAAGAAAGAAAGTCCAGTTGCCTTTTGAGTAAAACCTTTGGGATAACCATGACTGGATGACTGAGAATCTCCATAGACATGTATACTGTAAACTTTTGTGCATAGAATTCACTTCATCAAATTCATGGAAAAGGCTCAATTAAATGATGTATGCCTATGTGCAAATCGTAATTAAGGGCATGTCCAGGGATGGTGTCAAAACAATCAAGATAGCAGCTGCAGTGGTTGCAGGCCTGCCTTTTTAAATTATTTATATACTCCCTCCCCTCCAAAAAAACCTGTTGCACTTTATGCTATTACAGCTGCCATCTTGACTTTTTCATGCCTGGGATGAAGATTGGGGCTTTGATCATGCAATTGTGAATGGAAGGCTTTTTCACTCTACCCTACATCTGTCTTCTTTAAACTGTATGAAATAATGGCAAACTGTGTGTTAATTTTTTCTCTCCTTTTCAGCCTAACTCCTTATTATATTTTATAATTATTTACTTCAGAAAGCTTACCATATTTCATTACTTAAAGGGCCTATATATATACATCCCATCTGGAAAACAAAATCTTTGCATAATTTCTTCAGGGAAAAGAAAGAGCTAAAGCAGACATATTACCAATAAAGGTAATAATACACGGCAATTATATTGCATGGTATATCTTCAAAGCACCGTATAAGTTTTTTAATAGTGACATGATTCATTGCAAATTAATTATCCATTAAATTTCTACCTTTTTTCAGTCTCCAAGTTATTTGGGAATCACTCCCATTTACGTGTATTCTATGTTCAAAACAGGGCATTTATTTGCCAAATTGATTGCCTAACTAATGCTTAGCCTACATTCTACACTGAACTTTTAGTTCTGACAGTTTTGAATTTGTTATTCATTGTTGTCTCCTACAACACATGTTTCTGGTCCTCTAACAAAGCAGCTAAAGCCTTTGGCAAGGGGAAGCATGAAAGATAAATAACAACTATCAGGCAAAAGCAATGATGCACAGAAATACTTTTTTATGATGAGAATATTTTTTATTCAGCAGAGCTCAAGAAGCTTGTCCATATGGCTGTGACTAAAATTATGTTCCCATGAGCTCAACTTCTGCTTGAAATGATTCAGCCTGGAAATTCCTTGTGAGCTACAAGGATTTTGGCTGGTCAGAATGTCTGTAAAAAGTACAAAATGGGGGATACTACTATTTTGTCACTGTTCAATCCTCTAAACTAAATCTTTCTTTCAGACAACGATGGGGACCTATGGTTTTTCAAAAGTAGCTGAATTACAGTTTCTAATCCATTACAGGTACTTCCTCAACTTAAGGCCCTGTCACACTGCCCAACAGATGCAAAACGGACACAATGGCCGAGAAAAATGGTCCATCTGTTGTTATCTGCTCTCAGAAGGGGCAAAAATTTGCATAACCGGAGCGGATAACATGGACGCGGGGAGGACGCAGGGCGGATGAAAAGCGGATGCAGAATGGAAGCCCAGCGGATGGAAGCAGATGGGAGTGGATGGCACATCGGCTAGGCTTCCGGGGGGCCGCAGCAAAGCGGATGCGGAACGGATACAGCGGATGCAGAACGGATGCACGGCGGATGAAGCGGATGCAGAGCGGATGCAGAGCGGAAGCCTAGCGGATGCCGAGCGTTAATTGCGCATGCGGGGAGGATGCATTGCGTCAGCCCCGCGGATATAATGGAAGCAGCTCGGAAGCAGGTCACCATTCAGAGGAAAGACCTGCTTCCAGACACATCGACTGCCTTGCCTGTCCTGCCTGCATGTCTGCCTGAAAGCCTTGCTGTCTGCCTGCCTGCCAGCCTTGCTGTCTGCCTGCCTGCCAGCCTTGCTGCCAGCCAGTCTGCCTGCCAACCTTGCTGTCTGCCTGCCTGCCAGCCTTGCTGCCAGCCAGTCTGCCTGCCAGCCTTGCTGCCAGCCAGTCTGCCTGCCAGCCTTGGTGCCTGCCTGCCTGCCTGCCTTGGTTCATGCCTGCCTGCCAGCCTTGGTGCCTGCCTGCCTGCCAGCCTTCCTGCCAGCCTTGGTGCCTTCCTCCCTGCCAGCCTTCCTGCCAGCCTTGATGCCTGCCTGCCTGCCAGCCTTGGTACCTGCCTGCCTGCCAGCCTGCCTGCCAGCCTGCCTGCTAGCCTTGGTGCCTGCCTGTCTGCCAGCCTTGGTGCCTGCCTGCCTGCCAGTCTTCCTGCCAGCCGTGGTGCCTGCCTCCCTGCCAGCCTTCCTGCCAGCCTTGGTGCCTGCCTCCCTGCCAGCCTTCCTGCCAGCCTTGGTTCCTGCCAGCCTCCCTGCCAGCCAGCAACCCCACAACCATGCTGAAGCACAGCAAGCCTCAGCCATCTGCTGCCAGCCCTTGCAAGAGGGACAGGGCTACCATCCCACCCCCTGGCCCTCACTCTGGTTCTGCTGGGGCTTCTACAGCACGGGCTTGCTCTTCTGGGGCTGGGGCTTCTGCTGCTTCTGCTTTTGGAGGAGCTGATGACAAGCACTCCAGCACCAGCTACCTCCACAGCACCTAGACCCTTCACCCCTGAGACTGAGCGACCAAGAGGAGTGCCAGAGACTCATTTTTGTTTTATAGCTTCTTGTTAGTAAAGTCTATTTTTGATTCATACACTTGCTTTGTTTCTTTTTTTTAATAAAGTCTTGGTGGAAACTTTTATAAATGGTTTAAGCCTTTGCATGCTTGTGGGATGGGTTAAGATAGCAGTGGGATGGGCAGGGATACCTTTGGGGTGGGTAATAGCTGTGGGATAGATAAACCTCCAGTGCAAGCATAGTGGGACTGTATGGTCCACCCTCCCAGGTGCCACACCTTTGGCCTTTATTATCAATAACAATGTAAGCATTGATCCACACATTTGAACATAAACACAACTCTTTATTAAATGCCCTGTTCATTGTAGGCCCACCCAACATACATGGCCCAATCTCATCAGTGTGATGAGACAGGCTGAAGGAAGCATCCATTAAGCATTTATCATCCTGTCTTGCCACTCCACCGCTCCAGCTGGGGAGTTGCACCAGTGTTTCAGGAGGTTGCGCTGCTTCTTCCCTTCATGTGAGGCTCTGTTGGACATCCTGAGTGTCTATCAGGTTTCGCCCTTGCCTCCATTACCCAGGCTCCATGTCCCCATTGCCTTGTTGGAGGTCCATGAGCCTGTTCTGCAACACTGGGTAGCGGGTGAGCATGAGATTGTGCAGGATGCAGCAAGCTTCCATGATCCTCCTCACAGTCTCTGGGTGATGCTGCATGGTGGTGAGAAGTACCTGGAACCTGTTGGCCAGGATGCCAAAGACATTCTCCACCACCCGCCTTGCACTGGACAGCCTGTAGTTGAAGATCCTCTCTTCACGGGTGAGGAGTTTGGAAGTGTAGGGCTTCATGAGGTAGGTTCTGAGGGAGAAAGCGTCATCCCCCATGATGAAGTAGGGAACATCTTGTGTGTCATTGGGTAGGGGGTCTGGATCTGGGAAGCCCACGATGAGGTTGCGTTCCAGCTCCTCCTTGAGGTGACTGGCGTTGTATACCTGGGCATCTGAAGATGAGCCGTTGCCTTAAGCATCGATGTATATGAACTTGTAGTCAGCATTGACCATGGCGAAGAGGATGATGCTGAAGAAGCCCTTGTAATTGAAATAAGTGGACCCCGACTTGGCTGGAGCTTTGCAGGCCACGTGCTTGCCATCTATCGCTCCAACGGTGTGGGGGAAGTTCCACTTCTGATACCACTGCTCTGCAACTTTCTTCCATCCTTCTTCAGTGGAGGGGCACTGGAGGAGCTCCTCCTTGTATTCTTTGATGATGGCCTGCACCACTTCTCTGACCACAATGCTGATGGTGTTGGGTGGCACCCTCCAGCCGTATTGCATGCTCCTGTATGTGGTCCCTGAGGCCAGATGGCGCAGAGTCAGTGCCACCTTGAGCCCAGGTTCCAGGCTGGGCCGGAAGTTGGTGTTTGCCTTGGTCAACCTGGGTGTCAGCCGCTGCACAACTTCGTCAAACATGGCTGGAGGCATCCTTATGAAGTTCTGGAATGCCTGAGTGTCTTCGTTCCTGAGCTCCACCATCAGCTTGTTGTACAGTCCGTCCTCTGCTCTTCTGGTGAACCATCTTCGTTCCCAGATGCTTCTTGACCACCCCTTTTTCTTCCTGTAGTAGAGTTCACAGAGCCTGTAGATGGCTACGCACTGTTGCATAAGGATGGTGGCTGCCAAAAGGACTGTGTTATGATCCACGGTGGACATGACTGGATGCTGTGGAAGAGGAAGAGGCAGATGAAGGCTGCAGAGGTCTGCAGCAGGGCTGCTGGTCTGAAAGTGAGATCCAGATGTGTTGCTCCCCCTTTTTATAGGCAGTATAGGTGTCCCTTTGCACCCTCTAGGCATCCTCTAGGCATCCTGTAGATATCCTTAATATCCGAGATAGTCCCCTCTGCGGATGTTTTTTCCGTTTTACATGCTTTGTCTCCGTGCTCATCCGCTAGACATCCGTTCTGCATCCGTTCCGCTTCCTCCCTGTGTCCGAGCAGATGTGAGTTGTGCGGATGTGTAGCAGATGCCTAGCGGATATAGCGGATGCGTAACGGATGCAGAACGGATGCCTAGCGGATGCGTAGCAGATGCAGAACGGACGAATTGGATACATTTTCCGCGCAAAAGTTTTGAGCAGCTCAAAACTTTCTGAGTGGATGAAACGTCAATAAACGGATGCTGGACGGATAGAGAGGAAGCAAAATGGAGGCAGTGAGTACATCGCGTTTTCCAATGGATGGCAAGCTTTTTTGTCTGTTTTACATCCTCTTTGCATCCGTTGGCGCAGTGTGACAGGGGCTTTACAATCATAATGAAGCCTTACCATCATGATCATAAGTTGTGGTGGTTGTAAAACAGATCGTTGACATGACTGACCTCATATTATGACCATTTTGTGGTGGTTATAAAGTGAATGCCATGATCATTAAGCAAACATCATCGTTAATAAGTGAGTTATTTTTAACAAATCCATTGTAAACTGCAATCGTCTTTAAAATTGTGTTGCTAAATGCTCAAAATTTGGTCACATCGCCACCCAAGAGTGGTGACCATCAAAACTTTGAATTTGGGTCATTAAAAGTCTCAGGGTAGGTCTGTTATAATTGAACATTCATTAAGTGAACCAGTTATAGGTTGAGTATTACCTGTAATATTAAAGAATGTGGGAATTATTGGAATGCCACATATGGCACTCCTCTCTGCTCTTTTCAAATAACTCTGTATTCTAACAGTATGTTCTAACAAAGTGCTCTGCTTTACACATGTGAATATGGTTACATATTCTTTCACTATTTATTTTTTCTTCTGTTTTGTTTCTCCCCTTCTTACTGTACTTCCTCTATATAGAGACTGTATAGAACTTGTAATCTTCTTTGTAAAATGAATGTTCTGAAGTGGGGGATGAGTCTCCATTAATTCATTTCATATACTTAAAATAATTCTGTCTTACCATCTTCTTCAAAAGCAGTACTGTTAATTTCAAAAAAGAATTTGCAAAACCGGAAAACTCTACGGTAGCTGTCCTCACCTTTCTAGACATGTTCAATTATAACTCCCTTGATCCCTACTCTACTTTCCTGATAGTTACAGGTCCACTGCAGCTGCACACAGCTAGAGATGCAGGTTGACAAAAGCTTCATAATGATAAGAAGGGGTCCCTTTGTTGTATGTGGCTGGTTGCTAACACTACAACTGAATTAAACCAAAGTTACTCATTCCTTTTATCTTCTTGTCAAAAACATAGTCAGATAAAAGAGATTGTCATCACAAGATAATTCAAACATAGCTAAAGTATTATCACTTGGATCAGAGGTATATTCAGCAGGTTCTGACCAGTTCTGGAGAACCGGTAGTGGAAAATTTGAGTAGTTCAAAGAATCAGCAAATACCACCACTGACTGGCCCTGGCCCATCTACGCTTGGCCTCCCGAGTCCTAGCTGATTGGCTGGGTCTTCTTTTATTGCCCTGCACAGGAAAATGAGGCTAGAAATCAGGTTAGTGGGGGTGGGGAGGGGATGGGATTTTGCAGTAACCTTCCTCCAAGAGTGGGGAGGGAATAGAGGCTTTATAGTATCCACGCCCACCAAGTCACGCCATGCCTATCAAGCCATGCCACGCCCACCAAGCCACACCTACAGAACTGGTAGTAAAAAAAATTTGAATCTCACCACTGACTTGGATATTATTCTAATGCTTCAGACTACAATTTCCATAATTTTATTTAGCATTGCAAAAGATCAGGAATCATCAGTAGTGGTTGGAACACACTGGGTTATCTAGAGGCTTGGACTGTAGATCAAGCAGTCCACAGCTGGCTGGATAGAAGTGCCTATATACAGTATTTCTGTTTCTAAAGGACAATGACCATTCACTTCTTGCTAGTAACAAACTGACCATCAATTGTTCTTGCCATAACAAACTAACCATCAATTTTTTTAGGAACTAAACTTTCCCTGTCTACAATCAATGACATCTGAAATCAAAGATTCTTCTTCTTTTTATGTGTTGTATTTGTATGTGTAAGCATTATTCTTTTCTCATTCAAGTAAAATGCATATATTTTCATCAAGAGGATTTCCATGAGAATTTAATTTATAC
Source organism: Laticauda colubrina (assembly GCA_015471245.1). Classification (NCBI taxonomy): domain Eukaryota; kingdom Metazoa; phylum Chordata; class Lepidosauria; order Squamata; family Elapidae; genus Laticauda; species Laticauda colubrina. The sequence continues at coordinate 6,700,662 of BLBF01000039.1, forward strand.
AAACACAAAAGAGCTATAGATCTCTCATTCTACCTCATGCAGAGCTGTTTGAGCTTTACTAGGTATTGATATCACTACAAAATAGTATACATAGATAAGTACCATAGTAGTTTGTCCTCAGACTTCCCAGAAGCAATAAGGGGCTTACTGACTGATCTTAAAAGGGAGAAAGGGATCTCTATTTTAATGCCTATCAGCTAAGGTCATCCAGGATAGAAGGTGAAATGCTTTTGCTTGAAGTTAATAGCCCTTTCTCTTACAATTTCTTCTTTTTTAGTTCCAAAAGGAAAAAAAATATCTAAGGCAATTGCAAGATGATGCAGGTAGTATGCTTCAATGCAGAACTTAGAAGAAGGCTTCAGCTTGAAACTTCATTATTAAAGCATATTTGTTGGTGGAAGTAGGAGCTTCCTTTAAAATACTTGATCAGATCAGGTGTCTCTGAAATGTTCTGTGGCCTTTTGAAGCAGTATATTTAGGGGGGGGGGGTTTTCTATTGCTTTTGTATTTGTTATAGACCAGGGGTGTCAAACTCACATTATCATGGCAGTGTCACATGACATATTGGACTTTTTCCACTTTGCTAAACTGGGCATTGGCATGGCAGCATGTGACTCATCCTGCCTGTGGGCCATGAGTTTGACAACCCTGTTATAGACTATACACTGTGTTGCCACTTCGAAATTTTTGTGTGGGTTACTTAAGTGCTCGGATTATCTAACATAGTCATGAGTAGTCATACTGAGAATCTGATTGATTGATGTGAGTACAAATCAAATTTTAAAAAACTTAATAGACAATTGGGCTCAATGTTTCATTACACTCTCTGCCTCTGGTCTTGGTCTTCATTGATTCATTCATTTAAAATGTGGATAGTTCTAATCCTAATTTTGCTCTGTCCTATCCTAACTAAATGTTACATTTCATTCCTAATCATGCCAACACAGATTGGAAATTAGCTTTGGTCCAAGCTTTTTCACTATGGGCTTCAGTTGAGCTCTGTTTCACAATCTGCATGGATATGGAAGATATAATCATTTGATGATGAATGAACAGATGACAGATTAGTACTTAACAGATACTGTCTTACTTATTTTTAAGAACAGGACTGGAAAAAACATCTGTGTCATTTACTCTGGCTAGCCTTTTTCTCAGGAGTTGCCTATCTCTGTCAAATTGTATCTCACAATGCCATCCTGCTTCTGTTGGCTCTGACAGTTAATTAACAAGGAGTGTTGCCAGCAAGATACAGTCTTGATAAACTGAGCCCAACCAGAGATTAGGGAAGCATTTCAAGGAGGGACCATATTTGACAATCAGCTATGAAACTTTTGTGACATCCAAGAAACTCCAGTGAATAGAAGTAACAAATTACCTTATCCCATAAGGACAAATTCATGATAATTCTTCTGGCTTCTGTCCAAAAGATGCTCAATTTTGTTAGTACTATAACTATCCTGAAGTCAGTCATGAGGTTTCCTTAATAAGGCGGGGGGAGAGGAGTATCATACTTGTTAAACTACCTGGCATACCATAAAAATGAGAGAATAAGTATGCCAAGGAGAAATGTGTGGTCATTCTTTAGTGTCGCATGAAGTCAGAGTCCCTACAAAAGAAAGTAAAAAAATAAGAATTTATTTCCAATAGTGCTTTTGAATGTATATTCTTTTAAACTGGAGTTAGACATTAACTGCATTGGTTTTAGCATCTTCTATAAAACCTCCTTATGAGATAACTTGAAGATTGTTCTTTCCTCATCACTGCTATCTTTATCCTAAAAGAAATCAGTGACCATATTTCAAAACTTGCAATAAAACCTTAAAGATAGCTAGCTCAAACTTGTCATTAATACTGTATTTCCCAAAGGATACCATTTTGATCCAAAAAAAGGTGTTTTGGGCATTTTAAAGTATTCCTATATAGATGATGGGACAATTATTTTTAATTGATAGTCAACTCTTAAAATGGCTTTAGTTTAATTATATTCTCCAAATCAAACTAAAGCAGAGTTGATTCACTCAGGACTGATGGCCCCAATCTGTTCCACTTACAACAATTCATCCAACGCCATTGTTGAGAAATACCTATTCTACTCTCCACCCACTCACAAAGAATATACTGAATTAGTGTTTTCCAATAATATGAATTTGAAGTATAATAACCATGGTCAGGGTTAGATTGCCTTGCCTTTACAAAAGAATACAAGATTAGCACTGATTAATCAGATGTTTGCCAAAAATTATATTCAATTGTAGTCTGTTTCTAGACCTAAGAGTTATTTGTAACTATCATATGTGTAAGCAGATGAGAAATCTTCAGAAGACCTATTTCATGGATTTTCTTTCAAATCTGCATGCAGAGAAATGTTGCTGGATATCCCAGAAGAAGAAGTTCTCCAATAATTTCTCAAGAGTATAGTTCCACTGATGGGATGATAAGAATATTGTTATTCTTCTCCTCCTTTTCCTCCTCCTCCTCCTTCTCTTCCTCTTTCTGATGGGATTTCCTGAGATTTAAATTGAAACCTAGAAAGTCAGGAAACCACAAACCTGTAGAAAGAGTGGGCATTTGTACATACTTCTTGGCCATTTATAACTTAATAACTTAATAAATGCAACAGTTCCAGATTCCACTTGTGAGAATTCATCCAAAGTAGACTTTAAATTATGTTCTACTAGAACAGAAAGATTGACATCTGATAGAATAAAAAGCAGGGAAAAATTCTTCCTTTCATTAAAAATAGATCTTTAAGCACATTTTTTTAAGCATCCTAGAAGAACTAGAGCAAAAGAATTTTCTTTTCTCCATAAAATGTGAAGGAGTAAGTATAAATGTTAAATAAGAGGGTAAATTGAATAACAATGGATATGTTTTTATAAACTAATCTGGCAGCAGAATCCACATTTTCTTCATGTATTCCAGAAAGTCTGGAAGGGATAAATAATTAGAATAAAGATCCAGACATTGTTCATAAGCTGGTGCATCTATTTTGAATCTAGATGGCAAGATATCAGCTACTTAATTGTAGGGTTATGATAGTAAAACTTATGTTTCTTTAATCTTACAGTGAAATGGCATATAATTTTACTATGGCAATTTTGCTTTACTGTCAGATAAGCTATATGCACTTGTTAACTATTGCTAAAAATTAAAAAAAAAGGGTTTTAGCTTTATAGAGAACAGTTTAAATGAACAATGTCTTACTAATTACTTTTCTGTCTGGCAATTGCCCAAGCCTTCTAAAACTTACTGAAAGGTGTTCATTTAAAAAAAAATCCATTAAAAAAACTAGAAAAGGAAAAGTACATCTTTTAAATATATATTACTCATTTTTCAGTTTATATTACATGAATATTTCAATTTTTACACCCTGTTATATTTTTTATCCAGTATAATAACACTGATGTGGTTGGACATACAGTTAAATTGCAACCCTTCGATATACAGTAAGTCAGGTTGATCTCATCTTTGTTTCCAGTAGTCTTGAAAATAGAATGGCCTTCCTCATCCTCTTGTTTTTGGTAGGCTCTGTATTACAACTTCCATCATTCTCATTCAGAATAGCCACAGAGTGAAGGGAAAGTAGAAGTGGAACTGTCAGACACATAATTGGGACCATGGGTTTAGTTCTAGTTAAGCTGATTTATTGCTCATGCCTCTGCACAAGAATCTGGTTAACTAACAGCATTAAATTGTCATTAGATAAGAGTTAAGGGAATTCAAAAGTTGCTAAATTTAGACCACTTGTCAGAACATAATGATTCCCAGGTTGATTCCTCTCTTGACTCTGTCTCCAATTCTTCTTCTCTTACAGCAGCACTGATATTCCATATCTCCTGATCAAAGAAAGCCAATTCCCCTTCCCGCATACAAAGTCATGTTTTTATTAGAAATAAGGAATATACATTCACAAAAGTTATTGTCCTCTTAACAAAATATGCAATAGAACTGTTGCACTCATATCAGTTCAAAGCCATGCTATAATCATGTAGAAGAATAAGATTTTAAGATACAAATTCTGCAATTTGTGGAATTCACTTTTCTGTGGGAAGAGCCAAGGCATTTGAATCCCCCATGTGCTATGTGTAAAAACTGACAAGATTGGTAACTGAAACTTGTTTTAACACAGACAATGCCTACTGTTTTCTATTATACAAGTCACTGCCTTAGAAATTGTATAATAGCTTGCCACTACATCCAGCCACATATTTCGCTAGCTTGGAGAGGACGAATCAAGTCTTAGGAAGAACAAAGATAAGTTTTGCTAGCAGCTACCATTCTAAAAAATACTCTTACAGGTGTGTTTAAAATGCTTGATTATGTCATGGATATGTGGTTCAATAGTTAAATGCTTCTGTTTAGATCAGTTGCCAAAAAATAGAATTGCTTAAGCATTATTAGTTGTCAGCTGTTCACAGTTGGCCTTACCAGGCCAAAGTGTATTTGACAGCTGTGCTACTTGATATGCTTCACTTTCATTTCCTGAAGCCTATTAGTTAACTATATTAATACTATAAATTTTTTTCAGGCTATGTACATATGTATCAGTCTCTAACATTCTACCTCACTGTCACCTTCTGAACTGTCACACAGCTAATATATTTTTAAAAAAAAACAGAAGACATACTTGCAGGTTTTGGAGAGTATAGGAAAGATTTAGCATATCCACTCATCCAGTTTGAGACATAAGAAAGCAGGAGACAAGTAATCTATTTGTAATGCTTGTATCCCCCTCCCTTTTTCTGTTATGGAATATTTGAATAGTCTTCCCAAGCACAAAACCTTCCTGTTTTGGCAGGAAAAAAATTGGAAAGATTAAATATATGCACAAAGTTATATTGTGAATACTGGTTTTGTAAAAGTTACTAATTTTTCTGCACTTCAACCTCTATATCAAACTTCTAGGCCTATTTTCTCTTAAAGAAATTATTTCAATGTTGCTTCAATTTCATCTCCAAATTGTCAGGAATGGTATACTCTAATTTCTCCAATTTCTATCCTGTTCCCTGCCCAAATTTATCAGTCTTTTTCCTTCCAGCTGGTCAAGGTCCTTTGCTAAGAAGTACAAGAGAATGATAATTTGCTGTATTAATTAATTCAGAATGAAAATAATCAGAAAGTTCATACTATGGCATGGACATGCCATGGCGGTGCTGATTTTGATTGGACACAACTGTTTATGGAAAGATTCAATGCTATCTCAAAGATTATTCAATAAAAACCTGTAAAATCTATGCCAGCTACCAAAGTTTTGTTCATGTCCAAGCAATTCCAAAAAAACTCCCAACTGTTGCTTCTTCATCAATAGACCTTGACTATATGCTTTATACAAATATCTGTAGGACATAATTCCTATTGATGTTAATTGGAGAAACACAATGGATTTTGGTGTATTTTAGCAAATAAGCCAGTTTGGTGAAAAGAAAACATTAGACTAGAAACCAGAAGACTGTATTTCTAGTCCTGCCTTAGGCATAAAGTCAGCTGGGTGACCTTGGACCAATGACATTCTCTCAGCCCTATGAGGGAGGTAATGGAAAAACACTTCTGAAAAAAATTGCCAAGAAAATTGAATGGACTTGCCCAGGAAATGTCTAAGAATCTGACCTGACTAAATAGAAGAGAAGAAAAGCAAACAAATTACCAAAAGCATGACAGAAACAAATGATAACTCATTTCTAAGGATTTCATCAAGGAATGTGAAAGACTGAAAGATATCAGATGGACATAAGTCAGTATGATTGTTTATTTAATTTATAGCTTGAAATAGCAACAGCAAAGATGTATGAAAAGAACACAGTAGTGATAAAATACATATAAAATACACATAATCTGATATTAACACAGTTGAGAAAGTCCAGAAATATTTCACAAGAAGAGTTCTCCACTCTTCTATTTGTTATATACCTCTATACCTTATGCTACCAGATTCGAAATTCTAGACCTAGAAAATCTAGAACTATGCCGCCTTCAGTCCAATCTAAGTATAGTATATAAAATCATACATTGCAATACCTTACCTGTCAATGAATATTTCAGCTTCAACTATAACACTACAAGAGCACACAATAGATACAAACTCAAGATTAATCACAACAAACTTGATTGCAGGAAATACAACTTCAGCAACAGAGTGGTCAATGTTTGGAATACTCTACCTGACTCTGTGGTTTCTTCCCCAAACCCCAAAAACTTTAACCTTAGACTGTCTACTATTGACCTCACCTCTTTCCTAAGAGGTCTGTAGGGGGTCTCTTTCCTAAGAGGTCTGTAGGCAGCAACGTGCCTACCATCCCTGTGCTATTGTTTCTTTTGTTTTTATTTTTTATATTTCTTACATGTATTCATGTATTCATAACTATGTTTTTATTTATACCTATTATTTTGTGAGCAATTGACACAAATAAATAAATAAATAAGACAAAGATGTGTGATCAGTTTTGTAAGATGTAAAAACTTCAAGAAATTATATACAGTATTAAGTTACAAGTTACATTTTAAAATATGTTAAGTTCATTAAATAATATTGTGTTTCTCCAACAATACGCCCCCCCATAGGAAGACCCAGCATGTTTTCTAGGCATAAAATGAAATTAAGCCCCTCCCCCCCAATTTAGGCCTATTTTAAAACATGCCAAATTGGGGGGAAAGCGGGGGGAACTTGCCATTAGGAGTGCCCTGCGAGCAGCTATGCCTCGCCATCGGCCACTCCTAACAGCCAATCATGGAGGACCGTGAAGGGCTCCCTACCCCCACCAGGTCAGCAGGCGGGTGGCGTCGGCGTGGATGTCTGCCAGCAGCATTTCAGCCACTTCTGAGGCCTCTGTAGTTTCCATGATTCCCACCAGTGCTGGCACCTCTCTCACCAGTGCCATCTCCAAAAGCAGCATCTGAGTTGGTCCCGCTTCTCCCCCATCCCCATAACAACAGGAAAAAAAGATTTTGAGGTACCTGGGAAGCTGCATGTTGCATTTTGGTTTAATCCCAAGCTGCTGGGTGGGCGTGAGAAGAGCCAAGTGAGCGTCTCTGCTGCTGCTACCCTTGGTGCTCCAGCCTCGGGCTCTGCAAGTTTCCAAAAGTCCTGGTGCGCAGCCCATTCAGCATTCCAAGTGCACCCAGGTCGAGCTGCAGCTGTCCCTCTTTCGCCAGCACCATCTCCAACAACAGCAGTAGCAGTGGCGGGAACCATGGAAGTTACAGAGGTGGCTTCCCCCACTTGGGAAGTGGCTGAAACACTTCCATGGTTCCAGCCACTGCTGCCGCTGTTGTTGGAGATGGTGCTGGTGAGAGAGGGACAGATGCAGCTTGGCCTGGGCACACATGGAATGCAGGAACAGGCTGTGCACTGGGACTTTTGGAAATTTGCAGAGCCTGAGGCTGGAGCACCAAGGGTAGCAGCAGCAGAGATGCTCGCTCGGCTCTTCTCACGCCCACTCAGCTTCTCGGGATTAAACCAAAATGCAGTGCACGGCACTCCCAGGTACCTCAAAATCTTTTTTTTCCTGTTGTTATTGGGACAGGGGGAAAGCAGGAGTGACTCATATGCTGTTGTTGGAGATGGCGCTGGCAAGAGAGGTGCCAGCACCGGCGGGAACTGTGGAAGCTATGGAGGCCTGAGAAGCAGCTGAAACTCTGCCAGCAGACATCCCCACTGCCCACCCGCTGACCTGGGTCTGCAGCAAAGGCCCTTGGCGGGGTTAGGGAGCCCTCCACACTCCACCATGATTGGCCGTTAGGAGTGGCTGGTGTCGAGGTGTAGCTGACCACAGGGAACCCTAGACGAGGGTGCGCAGAGGGAAGAAATTAATTCACTCCTGAAAAGAAATCCTCGCCATTTTGGAGGGGCTCAAAAAAAATAAGACCCGGCCTTATTATATGAGAAACATGGTATCTATGCCATGTAAACAGTATATAATAAAAATATAGACAAAAATACCAACACATCTTTTACCAACACAACAAATCATCTTTTCATAATGTCTGTAAACCCTAACTTCAGTTAGCAGCTGCAGGAAAGCTCAGATATTATTAGTAGCAATGTTTTATTTTTATGATGAATCTTCCTTTCAGATATAATAATCATGCTTTAAGAATGAACAAATAAAGGATACACCTGATTTGATGGGAGGAGTCAATTTCGCTACCAATGAAATCAAAGTAGGATAACTTTTCATAGGTATTTTCCAATAAATTTCTCTAATTTTATGTAATTTCCTTTTGTGCTTTCTTTCTCATTACTATTTCATTCTCTAGATATGTATCTTGATAAATTTATGATTAAAAGAGTCTACTGGTGAATAGGAAGGAAAAGAGACATTAAAGGATTGCAGAAAAATAATTTCTGCAAGCAATGCTAGATTATCTTCATATAATGTGTATAAGCTAAACATTACAAAAAATGACTTTATATGATTCTTAAATGGTTGTTCCACCCTCCCAACCCACAGTAAATTCAATTTCTCATATAAGACAGGGTATTTTTAAAAGACTCTACAGATTGCAGTATATGTTATTAGGTAGTAAAAATAATTAAAATTAAATATATCACAATGAAAATATCACCAAATATATGATTTTTTTCTGATTGTATATGAGAATAATTTAGTTAATGGAGCATTTTAGTTTGTTATTATTCCTGTATTTTTATAAGATTTTCTATAATTGTTCTTTGTTTGAACTGTCCAGATGAAGAAAGAAAGAAGGAAGGAAGGAAGGAAGGAAGGAAGGAAGGAAGGAAGGAAGGAAGTTGAATAGCAGAGAGATGCACAAATATAAAGCTTATATATCCTTGTTACCTACCCTGAACAACTCTCACATTTAAAAAATCACATAATTCCCTATGTACCTGACACATATACACACCCTCGCAACATAATACACAAATCAGGTCTAGGTATAGTATTCATATATTTGTCTTCAAGAGGTAACATTATTATATCCATAATTTATATAAAAATCAGGGAATTGTGTTTAAAGTTAACTCACTCTATACAAATAGAAAAAGTAAAAAATGGCCATGTATCTTTAAAACTTTAAACAATGGTGTCTTGATTCTATATAATAAAAATTCCAGATGTGTTTTGACCTCTAGCCTGTCTCACTTATTTAATTTCAAGACACTATCTGCCAAATCTGCAATGCACAGAAGTTTCTTTTCCAAGATAAGGCAAATATATTAGATTTAGACATTAATTGGTATGCCATATTTTCATAGATAAAACTTTTTCCAAGGCAACTCACAAGTTCTTTAAATGCTTTACCCTAATGAACTTATAACTAGAGTAAACAGTTTCCTGGCTGGCCTCAGGCAAAAACTATAGTAGAAAACCATGTTTACCTGAAACTGGAAAGGAGCCGTTGGTTCCCTATGGTGAAAAGTATGGAAATTTGGAAGCATCATTGCTTGAGAATTATATATATAAGTCGGGCACAACCAGGTTAATGTATTTTGACAGTAAGTTCCATCACTTCTAAATGAAAGATGGAGCATGACTTCAATATAACTGTGTGGAAGTGGGACAATCAAAAGTTGGTGGTATACTATATAAATTGATTACACAGTATAGAAACCTAGTAAATACATTTTACAAAGAAGGGGAGAAGACAGGATCTAAGAAATATAAAAAATTATTACTTAATATAAAAAATATTCATTTCATCTAAAAAGCACTTTTGGAGAGCCTTTTCAGTAGTAAATTATGTTAAAGTGAATCAACTGTTTCCGAACTTGTACACTATTTTGTTTCTGATTAAGAGCAATAAATACCCTGCACCTACAGAAAGGATTCATTATTCTATTCTAGTTGCATCCAGAAATTATATTATATATTATCTGTCCACTTCACATGAACCTCTTTGGGCTGAAGTGTTTTATATTAATATCAATTAAAATATTAATAGATTCAGTTTAATATTTGAAAATCTCAAGATATAAGGCCTTTTTTTTCAATTAATACTTATCTCATGCCAAATGTTGAGAAAAGGAAAAATAAATTAGTGAAAGAATAACATACAATAATTTTATGTGGCTGATACATAAATATAGACATATTGATGAAAAAATAATGCAGATTTGCATAGATTTTTACTTAGATCTTACTTGCATATATTCTTTTATTTTATAGTCATTGACTTTGTGTGATCCTTCTGTAAATGAGAGGTTTATATGTTAAAGGAAAGTAAGGCACATTCTCTTAATGAAAATTTTCTAAAGACTTGCCTATTTGTCTATTTGTGGTGGGCTTGTCTAGGTTGCTATATCATGCAAAGGATTGTGTAAAAATAAACTTGCAAAATAAGACACCAAGAAGCATAAGCCAATTCTGTTAAATTGAAAATCGAAATGCTTTCTGAGATGCTAGAAAAGTTCAATCTTTATAAATACAGTCTCTAAGCATTTCCAAAATTTTGCTATACATTAACAATTGTGTTTTGTTTTCATTCATTTCTATAAATTTCTGCCTAGAAACTAAAGGAAGGTGCATATGAGCAAAATAAATTTCTGGAACATAAAATCAGAAGTTTGAGGAAGGGAATTTACATCTTTTCCATTATACTTTTTGTTTTTATTTTGTCATGGATATACTGTATCCATGTATACACAGGACCTCCTGAATGCAGTAAAAATTCAGAATTAATTCCCTTAAAAGCCATTGTTTCTTGCATTTTCCCCAGCTATGTTTAAAAAAAATGTAATGCTGCAATTGTTAAGCTGTGAGGGAAAGTAAATTTCTCATCTTGTAAAATAAGGGATTGAATATGGATGATCAACAGTAAGGATTTATTTAAGTATAAATTGTATGCTATGTAAGTATAGAATACTAAACAATTGACTTTGGTTTTCAGAAGCTGGCTGGGAAAGTTGCAAATGGACCTTCCACATGAACCCATAATAAATACATGCTGGTTGTCAAGTACCTTAATTTTGAACACATAACCATGGGAAGTAGTGCAATGGCTGAAGTGTGGGACCGATTATGTCACTTTTTTCAGTACCATTATAATTTTGAACAATTGCTAAACAAATGGTTCAGGACTACCTGGAAAAAGAAAAAAAGAAACCAGTTGTTCACACTAAAAGGTGATGAAACATGAGCACTTTTTTGTACATTTTTTTCTTCCATTTCAAGCATATTGAGAAAGATAAGGTGATTATCACCATTCAGTGAACCTGGCTGATCTTGCGCCCTAAAACTTTGTTTGAAAGTTCTAATTCTAAAATCTGGGAGACTCTCAAGCCAGGTGGAAATGCTTGCAAAGTGAAATCAGAAGCAGAATCTTTTACTTACTAAGTCTGGTTAAAAAACACATTGTATGTTTTTTGAGTATGTTTTGGGATAGACTTTGAGTATGTTTTTGTATGTTTTGGGATAGACTTGTGTTCCTAATTTCCTGTCACTGCCTCTGTTGATGAGATTATCTAGGAAGGATAGTGTGTTGATGTTTTCTTTTTCTCGAGTGAATTTTATACCTTTGAAGAGATTGATGTTTTCATGTGTGTTGGATCCCTGCTAATTATACAACTGGATGGAGAAGTATGTTTGGCTTGAGTGTTTCAGTGTCCATAGAAGCATGGGAGGACAGGGCCACTACTTTTCATCTACTACTCGTCTTCTTTGGCAATTTGACCTTTCTTGGTGAAGTCACTGACAGTTTTTTTGAACCAGTTCTCTAGTTTTTGTACACGATTGGTGTTCACTTTAAGAAAAATGTCTATGTCTCCTTATAATTCTTTCACTTTTTATAATTCTGTTCCATCCATGAACAGAGTGGTTTGGCCTTTGTCTGCAGGTAGGATGATGGTAGTTTGGTCTTTCTTTAGATTTTTGATTTAGTTTTTTGAGGGCTACTTTGTTCTTGAGTTTGAGTTTTGATCTCATCTTGATATGGTCTGTGGTATCATAGTTTGTCTGAAGGGTCTCTGCGGGAAATCCTATAGTTGAAACAATCCTCCTAAGAACTCTAATTGGTTAGCTGAATGGCCAGCTGGCTGTTTTGACTACCCAGTCAGGTTCTGGTGCGTCTTTGATTCTGGAGTTTAGTTTGATTTGTAGCATGGTTTTCTAGCATTATCTCTGGGCAGTTGTCTTGATGGTGGTTGTTAGCCTTTCCGTATGATCTAGTGTGGTGGGCTGTTGTAGTTGTCCCTTTTCCATGCTGATATTTGTTTTGTCTGAAATGGGCATCTGTGATCATGAGCTGTACCATTTTCCAACCACTTTCTTGAGTTATTTTCCATGCTGCAATGCAATTTATTGGAGGTTTGTATCAGACACTGGTAGGCAGGGAATGCTGTCATAGGTATTCAACCAATCAATTCACACTAGATCAATGTTTGTTCTTTGGTGGAAGTATGCCTATGTGCAAATTTCTTCCCTTTGAGTATTTTCTGGAGCATTTGACGCCCATTTGTGGTAGAATATTCCCTTCAATCAGTACAATTTATGTCACTCAGAATACTTGCTCTTTTGTAGATGGCCATAGCTATCAGCTACAAATACTGTTGCCTACTTCAAATGATCTTCCTTAGATTTCTCCTCACCATTGACATTATCAAGCTTTATTTTTTAATAAGTACAGTCTGGTGTTGAAAGTAATTCTTCTAAATTCATTTTATGTTGCTAGAGAGAATTGTATTTACCTCCTCCTTCACTTCCTGCCATAACAGCTATGCTATCAGTCCATCAGTGAAATAACTGAGATAGGCCGCTCTAAATTTAAATATCTACCAATCCCTGTCATGGTATTTACTGTAAAAGACCTTTCTCTGTGGAAGGTGGTTATTATTATTATTAATTTATTATTATTATTATTATTATTATTATTATTATTATTATTATTATTATTATTATTTTCTCATAAATCACTTCCCTACTTTATCTGACATAGTCAGGATACATTAAAACTTTGTCTAAGCATTTACTTGAGATAGGATTGCATGAAAACCAAGGGTGGTATTCAAATTTTTTAACAACTGGTTCTGTGGGCATGGCTTAGTTGGTGGGCATGGCTTGGTGGTCATGTGACTGGCTGGGCGTAGCCAACTCAACATCACTCACATCGAGGCATGCATCTCATCGCCTGGCTTCTCATGACTGTGGGGAAGCTACAACAGTTTTAAGTATGAAAAACAGTCATAAGTCACTTTTTTCAGTTACACTGTAATTTTGAATGGTCACTTCACACAAGCAAAGTACCAGCAAAGGAGATAAAAAACTCCAGAGAAGTTCCAGAGACAGGAAGTCTAGTCCTGCCAAGAATGTAATAAGGGTTAATGAAGAGGCAGTTTCTGTAAGCAACACCAGAATGTTTCCTTCCTTACAGGATTAGGCCAGTAATTTCTTCTAACAACCGGTTCTCCGAACTGCTTAGAATGTTAACAATCGGTTCTAGTGAATAGGTGCGAACTGATAGAATCCCACCCCTGATGAAAACCTATGTGCATAATAATGAAAGAGAAAACCACATCTGGCTGGATACTGTGGCTTTTTTTTCCTTATTTTTTTATTTTCAGAGTTAACTGATTTTCAACAAGAAAGAAAACAGGAAGCCTTCCTACCATATCTCAGGAGAAGTTTTTTCTTAGAAAACTAATATGCTGTTACTTTTATTCATGCTATAAGGAGTCTGCCTGACTCAGGTTTTATGCTGTTCTTAAATCTGTACAACATGAGCTTTGCAACTTTAGGTAGTCCTACTGACAATTCATTTAGTGACCATTTGAACATACAACGCCACTTATTTTACACTTATGACTGTTCCAACATCTCCATTGTCATATTAACAAAATTCAGATGCTTGGCAACTATTTTATATTTATGATGGTTGCAGTGTCCAGGAGTCCTATGATCATGTTTTGCAAGCAAAGTCAATAGGGCCGCCCAATGTGTTTAACAATCATGTTACTAACTTAACAACTGAGTGACTCGCTTAACAACTGTGGCAATTAAGATTATAAAATGGGGCAAAATTATTCCTAAAACGAAAATATTATGGTATCTCTGGACACCTGTATACCTGGATAGAAGCATTCCTGTCAAACAGACAACAAATGGTCAAAATTGGGAGCGTCCTATCAAATTCCGTACCTGTCAACAGTGGTGTCCCCCAATGCAGTGAACTAGGACCAACTCTCTTCATACTCTACATAAATGACCTCTGTGATCATATTAGGAGCAACTGCATTCTCTTCGCTGATGATGTAAAGCTATTTAACACCACAGTCAATACTGCTACCCTTTAAAAAGATCTTAGCTATGTATCAGAATGGTCAAACAAATGGCAACTTCAAATCTCAACAAATAAATGCTCTGCCTTACATATTGGCAGAAAAAAATCAGAAAATAAAATACAGTCTGATTAGTCAAGACCTTGTTGATGATCCAAACTCTGTCAAGGATCTTGGAGTACTCATCATAAGGCATTAAGAGTTGTTAACCTAATCTTACGTAGCTTTTTCTCTGGTAATATTACTACTACTAACTAGAGCATACAAAACATTTGCTAGACCAATACTCGAATACAGCTTATCAGTCTGGAACTCACATTACATACTTGACATTAACACAGTTGAGAAAGTCCAAAAATATTTCATAAGAAGAGTTCTCCACTCCTCTACTCATTGCAGAAAACCTTATGCTGCCAGACTTGAAATTCTTGACCAAGAAAACCTAGAACTACACAGCCTTCAGTCCGATCTAAGTATGACATATAAAATCATACATTGCAATGTCCTACCTGTCAATGAATACTTCAGCTTCAACCACAACAATACAAGAGCAAACAATAGATACAAACTCAAGGTTAATCGCACCAAACTTGATTGCGGGAAATACGACTTCAGCAACAGAGTGGTCAATGTCTGGAATACTTTACCTGACTCTGTGGTTTCTTCCCCAAACCCCAAAAACTTTAACCTTAGACTTTCTACTATTGACCTCACCCCTTTCCTAAGAGGTCTCTAGTGGGTATGCATAAGTGTACCAACGTGCCTACCGTCCCTGTTCCTGTCCTATTGTTTTTTTTAGTTTTCTTTTATGTATCCATGTATTCATAACTATGTTTTTACTTATACCTATTATCTTGTAAGCAATTGACAAACCAAATAAAATAAAATAAATAAATAAAAATAAAATTGAGTTAACAACTGTCTCACTTAGCAATGGAAATATGCAGCTTGATTGTGGTCATAAGTCAAGAACTACCTGTACAGGTTATGATTATAAGTAATGATTCTGAAACAAAAGATGTAGGATTAACCACAGCACAAATGATGCATCTTTGTGCTGTAGTGCAACTGATAACAGTGGCTGCTATGTTCTGTTTTTTTTTTGTTTTGTATACTTGTATGCAGTTTATTATATGTAACATTTTTTTTTTGAAAATTTTATTTGGGTTTTCACAAAAACAAAATACAAATAAAACATCTTTTTTGAAAATAGCATGGTCCCAGGTTATCACTTCTTCATACAGACACAAAACTCAATTTCATGCTCATTTTTATATTCTATTCCATATCTTATTAACGTTTTATATTTTCTAGATAGTTTTTCCCCTCTTTTAATTTTCTCAACTTTATTTTAATTATCTCATCTCAATTCAAATTATTATATTTATACTTTTGTGTGTCCTGTTTCAATTTCATATTATCTTTTCTTATTAAACAAATTTTTCCCTGTAGTTACCAATTGGAGTATGACACCTTTATATCTTTTAATTTTATCCATTCAAACTCTTATTTGAGCTTTAGTGTATACCTTTAAGATTATAGCATTCAATATAATACATAACTTCCAGTTGAATTCTGCTTGGTACATTCTTAAAATACACACTATATTCGTAAAAAGAAAAAATTATATATGTATGTAAATAAAGCACACATTTCATTCCAATTTAATTCTATCATTAATGTTCATTAAAATCTTAACATCTTTAACATTTCTTTTCAATTAAATATCATACTTCTTTGGAAACACTTATAAACTTTCTATGATTAATTCTTTTTTTCCATATTTCTTACTTATATTTTCATAAATCATTACTAATAATTAAAATGTTCCCATTTAATTCTCTCAATAATTTTAATTAATTTTTTATTAGCAAACATTCAACTACCTTACAGTAAATATTTTATCCATCATTTTAATCATATTTTCTAAAATTATTTCTGTTTGTAAGATAACAATGCTATATTATGTACCTTTGCAGAATCCCTTTTGCAATTAAATTTTCACCCATTATCTCTAAGCAAGCTTATGGTTACAATCCTTATATCTTTTCCTTGTTTCTCCATTTCTTGTTTTTGTCTTTTACAGCTTCTTTTCCTTGCCTTCTTCCCCCTCTTCTTCTCCCTCCCCTTTTTACCACCTCATCTCTCTACTTCTAAATCTCTCATCTGTAATCCCGTCTTCTGTTGCTAATATTATACTTATCTTTCAAATTATTCTTCTTCTTTTTGGTTGTTTTTTCTAGTCTTAAACCTTTTACTCTCTTTCCCCCCTTTTCTTTTTTCCCCCCACTTAAAATTATTTGATCATTGAAGATGGCTTCTTCTTTGTGCCAATCTTCTTGTTCTGAAAGCGTTTCCTGTTGTTTCTCATAGCTCCATTTCTAAGAATTGAAATACGAAGCCAAAAAAACCTCTCCCTTCTTGTGCATCTTCTTTCCATTTTTTAAATTCCATTTTCAGTTCTTCTAAGAGTGATACCATTTTAAAAACCCAGTTAATTTTAGTCATCACAGGCAAAAACCAAAATCACCAAGTAATCCCAATAATCCAAGACTGTTTCTTCTTGCTTCTTTTTTCTACTTTCTCTTCCTGGGGTTCTATTATTTTGTTACTAAGTTTCAATTAAAATGTATCTTTGAGGAATCTTGTTAAAATTTCACTGTAAGTTCCTTTTAGTTACAGTTCCATTCCTTAGTTCCAGGCAGTCTCCTCCATTTTTCCAGATCCTGCCCTTTTATTCTTTTTTTTTCTCCTTTCCTGCTTTTTAAAAACTTTTAAATATCCATAAATCTTTATTCTCCCTTTGACTTTTATTTTCAGCTTAGATGCCTATTAATGTCAAAGTGGATTTTTCCCCCCCAATTTCTTGCTTAAGTCTCTTAGCTGTCAGTATAAGGAAGAAAAAAAACCTGATCCTTTCCTTTTTCTCTTTCTTTCACAGCTTCAAAATCTTCTTTGGGAACAATGTTATTAAATTTAAATATCAGGGTACCTTATTTGTTGCTTTTGCTGTTTCACCCAGTCAACCAAAACTTTCTCTTCTTATCTTCCTCCTGCACATTCTTTTCCAGTCGAGTTCTTCTTTGTGGTGGCCATTTCTGACCACTGCTACAACCGTCTTCGGGAAAGGGAGTAATCGCCAGCTGGGGAGGAGAGATGTGGCTCTACTCAACCCTGCAGGCAGTCTCCCCCTTCTTCACCACCTCTACAGGATGGCTTAGCCCCGAAACCAGCCAGCTCGGGGCGCTCCAGTGGCGAACATGGATTGAAGACTCGAAAAGTTGAGGTTTCGGTCTGTCGCCAAAGAACCTCAAACTGGAAGTCTCCTGTTTATTATGTGTAACATTGATCTCTTACTTATATTGTGTCTGATTTTTCAGGCTGCTCTTTTTTTCCAGAGCAGCAGTTCATATTAGCTAAGAACAGTGATGAACCTTGCCATTTGGCTCAGAATGTTGTGTCGCCATTTATATACCACTCAGCTGGATTTTTCTCTCCTTGGCTTTCTTGCTCAAATAGTCAATTGTGGTTATTATTCCTTTGGCTGACAAAGGATGTGTTGAATATCAGTTCTTCAGTCTCCAGGCAATTGCCTCGTTCTGTTTGGCAGAAGGAACAAAGCAAACTTTCTGCAGATGCTTCTTCTCTGCCTGATTTCAGCAACCAAGATGTTTTCCCTCTTATTCTCTTCATGGGAGGCAGGAAGAACAGGCTTCCAACAGTCCTTAGGCCCCTCACCAATGGATGAGGTTAGAATGTACTACCCTCTATATGTTTAATCCCAGAGCAACAATTAAAGTTCTTATTTTATTTTTACTCTTTAAAATATATATTCCCTTTTCTCCAATAAAATGGCACTTATTCCAAAATAAATATATATTTTGTCAGGGCTGCAGAAGCAAACTCCTTTTATTCCCACAGGCATGATGGCAAGAACAAATAAGTCAATTTTAGTTTTTTTTCCATTTTCATTTTTCAAATTTATCAAGTTCAGAGTTCTTTAGTGTCTTAATTTTACAGACCTGTCAGATTTATTGCAGTTTAACTTTTTTTTTCAATAAATTTATACTAACTTTATATGTACTTAGGTGCAACTATCTCCTAAATGTTTCTTTGTAATTGTTCTTAATACGTACAATGTTCTTAGTTTCCCCAAAACCATTGATACCTTAGGGGCAAAACATCAATCATTATACCTGTCACTTTAATTGTTTGTTTGTTTACAATTTCCTTCCCTGAAACTCATGCAGCTTTATTTTTGCCCAGATTTTTCCATAATACATAACTGCTAAACTGCTGAATTTCACAATGCTATTTTTTTCTGAAATTCAAACTAGATGAAATTATTTCCTTATTTAATAAAGCATTGTCCATTTAAATAAGTTGAACATGTTGCTCTGCATTGCCTTCCATCCCAAAAAAACCCTACTTCTTTCTGTCTAAAATAAAAAAAAAACAGTTCTAAAACTTCCAATTGGAGGAGGAGCTTTCCAATTAAAATAATAACAATCGTTCACTAAAGGAGACCTTCAATAAAGCCATTAAGTTCACAATATAAAATTATTTATTGCAGCTGAATGAGTCACTATTGGAGATTTGCTATGTTGCAGTCATGAAATGCAGATAGATCAATGTAGAAACATACAACATGTATTCCTTTTGAGGTATTTCATTCTTACACCCACAGATGCACATGAGAATAAAAATTGCTTCCCCCCAAAATAAGATGAATCTGCTGTCATAATGAGGAACAAAAATGTCTTCCAACACTGTGTAGGATTTATCATTTTCTCAATGCTGTATATAATACATAATCAGATTTTCAAATTCGGGAGAGATGACAAAAATGAAAACCTCTAATGTGTTCTACTATGAGGATCTTACTTTATCTTCTAAGGCAGGGGTGTCAAACTCACATCATTATGGTGATGTCACAATATATTGGGACTTTTTCTGCCTTTGCTAAACCGGGCATGGATATTGCCAGCACATGATGCATCTGGCCTGCGGGCCACGAGTTTAACAGCCCTGCTCAGTGGTATCTGTAACATTCAGTATCTTGTAATAGGCTGGCCTATAGGAGTTGAATCATGTATTAAAGACCATAGTATTTTGCAAGGGTCGATGTCAAAAAGCAAAGTTAGTTGGGAATCAAAGCCTCTTTGATCATATATGTGACATTGACACACATATAAAAGGGAGCAAGGCCATCTTGATTTTGTTGACCTCTTCTGCAGATGCCAGATGTGAGAGAAAATTATAATAAGTGGTTGAAATAAATAAGAGGGCTTCTAGAGCATCATCTGCTACCAGATCTCTGAGCTGAGTCAGCAGAACAATAATCTTGTAAATTCTACATCGCTATAGGGTCTTGCTGCGCTTGTTTTGGCTACTGGCTGAATGGTGCAAAAAAAAATAAAGTATTAGATTTAGTTTGTCATTCCACTTTTATGCCATCATTGTGAAGATACTGATTTGCACTATAATATGGTTGAAGACTGGGGCTTTCAACATTTAACTGAACACCATGATTATTTTCTAAACATGTGGAAAAATTAAAGAAGAATATAATGGGCATATGCTGGAACAGAGAAAATGATGAAATGTTCATTGCAGTGCAAACATGAGACTTATGTATTGCATCTGAGTTCTCATTGCAAGTATAAAAGACTATTGAATGATGCATTGCATGATGTTGCAATGAGTATTTTGGCATTTTTTTCAAACACGTTTGTATCAGACACTTATGGAGCACAACCTTTTCAGCTTTGCTCCTACTGTTTATATTTCCCCAATAAAATGTGTTATCTTGCTATCCTTCAAAAGACACTAATACATAAGCCAAATTATTAGCAATAATTTGGAAACAAAAAATGATAAAGCATTGGGTACAAATGTTTGGAGTATTTATATCTATTTTATATTTCACTCAATTACAGATCTTATATGTAACCTAATCCAATATCCTGCTAACAACAGTTTACACAACAGTACCTTTGGGTGGTTGTTATCCAGCCTCCACTGTAGGATAATATTTCTAGCTCAGAGTAAAAATTAGGGGTCCTTGGTGCTCTCTGAGCATAGTTGTTTTCTTGCAGATGCTTCATTACTAAAACTAGGTAACATCCAGAGGTGGGATTCTAACGGTTCAACTGGTTTGGTTAAACCGGTTGTTATGATTCTCCATAGCTCAGAGAACCGGTAAATTGGGCCTCTGGCTGGTCCTGCCCCTCTCCGCCCACTTCTCCGCTACCTGCCCAGTCAGTCCTTATCATGCATGCACATCACACACATGCGTGACACTGCTACCTGCAGCCTGCTTTTGTGCACCTGCCAGGCCAACCATTGCTACCTGCCTTCCACTGCGGCCCTGCCTGAACTGATTTTCCTGGGTGAGTGAGGCTCTGCAAGCCCCGGTCACCTATCTGCCACTTCCAGTTGCCTCTTCCCCCCCACTTGCCTTTGCCTGCCTCTGACAGTCACCTTTCTCCCCCACTTGCCTTCCACCAGGGAAAACATGGAGAGGCTCATGTAGGCTCCAGCCAGGTTAGCGGCTTCCTCTATCTCCAGGTTGGATCCTGCTTCTCTCTGCTTCTCGGGAGCAGTTTCCAATGGGAGGGGGACTTGCAAGCATTTCACTGTGCCAGGACAAACTCTCTTGTTCTCCTAGCAAGAGCAGCAGGAAGGAACATGTGGAGAGGCTCATGTCAGCAAGTCACTCCTTGATCAAATCCAAGAAAGCTGATGGCGGCTGCAATGCATCATGTGTGCAGCTGCATGGATGGCCAGCGGCGGGGAGCTGGTCCCGGAAACCCCGATGTGACCGGATTTGCCATCGCCTTCCTTGCTGCTATCGCCATTGCAGCCTTACTGCCACTGCATCCCCCCCCTACAGGTATGGTGAGCATGAGCCCTGTGACAGGTGACAACCACCTCAACTGCTTCTCCCACAAACTTTTCTCTATGCAAGCAGCCTCTCATAGCATCTTTAAACTTAGTGCACTTTGCAAATGAAGGGATGAGGCTGCTCGAAGAGAAAGGAATATAGAAACTCACATGACTTTTCTCTGCTCTGAGCTGCTCTCGCCAGTGACTCCAGACTGTTTTTCCCAGTGAAGACTAGATTATCAAGGAAGAGAAAATAGCATGCAGCAGATGCCTAGCAAAATTTAGTAATAGTGCAGATTGACTGTTTACATCGAAATCAGCTGCAAGATAGTGATAGTAGGTAAATTATTGGGCAGTTTAGTTTGGTATTTAATTCAGTGGGCTGATTTTAGAAAGTTAAACAGGATGAGATCTGGTAAGTACTTGGCTGGGAAGAGAGTGGGGAGGAATGGGGTTGGGAAAGAAAGAAGGAAGATAGGAGAACTTTTATAGGAGAACATATATATATGTGTGTGTGTGTGTTTAAGTTTTCGTGGGTACTTACATGTGTGCTGTTCAGCTTCAGGTATTTCAGGTATTATCCCACGTCACTGTAGTGCTTTTAAAGTTGTAGCAACATTTCAGCAGAATCTCATCTGCCACCATCAGGCTTCTGTATTGAGTTTGTATGTGGTTCAGGCTATCACAGCCTTTGGTTTTAAATTTGAGGCTAGCCTACTGCTGTGCCAGAATGTTTTTTTCTACATCCTGATTGGTTGGGAGTCTTGGTCTGTGTTTATTGGACTTGGAGTTTGTTTGATTGGTGTTTCTGGTTTCTTCTGTCTGTTTTGTGGCTTTGATTGGCTGGCAACACTCTGTTGCTGTGTTGGAGGCTTTCAGTGCAGCTTGGCTTCGTGTGAAAGGATGGCTGCTATCCATTAGGAAACTCGGTTTCATCTGGGTGCCTGGTTGGGGTGTGTTTGTGCTGGAGGTATCAGAGGGAGTCTGTTTGTGCCCAGGTGTTTGCCTGGCTTGTGGCATGGAGATCTTTCTATTTGAGAGTGCAGGCTTCCAAATGATTGACAGTCTGGTGGAATCATCTCTTCTATTCATGCTTTCAGGTCTTTTTTCAATCTCTATGGCTTCTCTGATGATTCTGTGGCTGGGGTTTTCTATAGTGGCTAGGGTTTTGGTGCCATTGAAGTTGATGTTGTGACCTGTGGTTTTCATGTGTTGGACTAGTGAGGAGGTGTGTTCCAGCTTTTTTACTGCATTTTTGTGTTCATCCAGGCGGATACTTATTCTTCTATTGGTCTGCCCAATGTATATGGCCGGGCATGATGCACAAGGAACTTTGTCTATGCCTTGGTTTTCCAGGTCAATTTTGTCTTTGGGGTTTCTAAGGATGGCTGCTATTTTTTTGTCTGCTATTTTTTTGTCTATATATATATGGCCCGTTTTGAATACATAGCAGAAAGGAAGAAAGAGTATTGGATACATATACACAAATGTGTGTGAAAAAAATTGCAAAGAAATAGGATTGTTAAAAACAGCTTCCAACCTTAGCAGTTGTAGATGAGAGAGAGAGAGATGAGAAACAGAGAGAGGGAAAAAGAAAGGCACACACACAAAGAGATACCTGTTTTTAAAAAAATAGAAAAATGGGTCTTTGGGTATTTAAGGTTGCAGACCCCTGGGTTAGGCAAATACCATGGTCATTAAATGAACCTTGTGGTCATTAAGCAAACACTGGTTGTTAAACAAGTCAATTTTCCCCAATAATCGGAAACCAGAAGGAATTGTTGGAAACTGGCAAAAAAACATAGAAAACCTCAGTCACAAGACTGTGTGGGATATTGTAACTGGTCATAGGTGTGTGTGTGTGTGTGTGTGTGTGTGTGTGTGTGTGTGTGCATTGTCGTCAAAACACCAAAAACAGGTCAAGTAGCTCTGGGAGGTCAGTTGTACATTAGAACACTTGCTAAGCAAGTGGCCATTAAGCGAGGACCACTTATATTTGGTTTTCCAGTCACATGGTCATCTAGCCATGCCACCCCAGTCACATGATCACCTAGCCATACCCAGCCAGTCACATGGCCACCAAGCCATTCCCAGTCAGCAAGCCATGCCCACCCAGTCACATGACTACCAAGTCACAACCACAAATTAGGCCATGCCGACAGGATCAGTTGTTACAAAATTTGAATCCCACCCCTGGTAACATCATCGGTGATAATAGGTTTAAATTGAGAACAAACCCCATTCCTTACTAGCACTGATGATGTTACCTTGTTTGGGTAATGAAATGTCTGTAAGAAAACAACCAAACTCAGACGGTACTCAGGATCCCTCCTATCCAACCTGCATTTGAAAGCTTTAATGCAGAAGAACAGCCTGTCTAGCTGACAATTCATATAGACAGGAACAGGGGTGGGATCCTACTGGCATAACAACCGGTTTGGTGACCACACACCATGCGCGCGTGCACACTGTTTACAAATTACACTAATAACTAGAGCATGCAAAACATTTCCTAGACTAATACTTGAATACAGTTCATCAGTCTGGAACCCACATTACATATCTGACATTAACACAGTTGAGAAAGTCCAGAAATATTTCACAAGAAGAGTTCTACACTCCTCTACTCATTGCATAATACCTTATGCCAGCAGATTTGAAATTCTAGACCTAGAAAACCTAGAACTACGCCACCTTCAGCCCGATCTAAGTATGGTATATGAAATCATACATTGCAATATCCTGTCAAAGAATATTTCAGTTTCAACCATAGCAACACAAGAGCACACAATAGATACAAACTCAAGGTTAATCACACCAAACTTGATTGCAGGAAATACGACTTCAGCAACAGAGTGGTCAATGTCTGGAATACTCTACCTGACTCTGTGGTTTCTTCCCCAAACCCCAAAAACTTTAACCTTAGACTTTCTAGTGTTGACCTCACCCCTTTCCTAAGAGGTCTGTAGGGGGCGTATATAAGCGCACCAGCATGCCTACCGTCCCTGTCCTATTGTTTTTATATTTATATATATATATATATATATATATATATGTGCTGTTCAGCTTCCTTCGGGTATTATCCCACGTCATTGTAGTTCTGTTAAAGTTGTAGCAACGTTTCAGCAGAATCTCATCTGCCATCATCAGGCTTCTGTATGGATATGGGTCTTACAGCTCCTGGTTTTAAATTTGAGGCTGGTTCATTCTGATTGGCTGGGAGCCTGGACCTGTTTCATTGGACTTGGAGTTTGATTGATTGGTGTTCCTGGTTTCTTCTGTCTGTTTTGTGGCTTTGATTGGCTGGCAACAGTCTGTTCTTGTGTTGGAGGCTTTTAGTGCAGCTTGGCTCCGTGTGAAGGGACGGCTGCTCTTCATTAGCAAGCTGGGTTTCACCTGGGTGCCTGGTGGGGGGGTTAGGTTGGAGCTATCAGAGGGAGTCTGTTTTTGCCCAGGTGTTTGCCTGGCTTGTGGCATGGAGATCTTTCTATTTGAGAGTGCAGGCTTCCAAATGATTGACAGTCTGGTGGAATCATCTCTTCTATTCATGCTGTCAGGTCTTTTTTCAATCTCTATGGCTTCTCTGATGATTCTGTGGCTGGGGTTTTCTATAGTGGCCAGGGTTTTAGTGCCATTGAAGTTGATGTTGTGACAATCAATCAAACTCCAAGTCCAATGAAACAGGTCCAGGCTCCCAACCAATCAGAATGGACCAGCCTCAAATTTTAAACCAGGAGCTGTAAGACCCATATCCATACAGAAGCCTGATGATGGCAGATGAGATTCTGCTGAAACGTTGCTACAACTTTAACAGAACTACCATGACGTGGGATAATACCCGAAGGAAGCTGAACAGCACACATGTAAGTACCCGCGAAAACCTAAGAAAACAAATATCTGACCTCTACGGGGAGGAAATAAACAGCCAGATCAGAAGCTATGAGAAGCTGGAAGTTAAAAGAGCAGGAATACTATGTGACCTAAAATTCCTATGCAGCTGCAGAGACAACAATGTAACACCAACCTGCTTCAAATTAACATTTCATAAGAACACAGCAGCTACCAAACGTATCCTGAAAAGGACAGAGAAATCTCTACTCAGAAATGAAGTTCACAGTAAAAGATTCCAATTAGATCAGTTAAACAAAGATTTGCTAGCACTACACCTGGAATTGAGCAGCAAAATCCACCCTCTACTTTGGGATAAGATCAAACAACTTACAACTTGGAGAGCTGAAACTGAAAATACTTACAAAAATGATAAACTCTCAAAAAAACTGAAAAAATTAGAAAATGACAAGAAAATTCCCAATAACCCACAACAACACCTGAAACATTTAGTATACAACGTTTCCAACAGAGAACTCAACAAAACAGAAACAGATGTCCTATCCAAAGGATTCAATTATGCCATAGCACCCAAAAAAATCCCAACAGAATCCATCATATGTGCAGTAGAATCCAGCCTAACCAAATTAAATACAGATGAAGCTGACAATATAAGACACCAGGTTACTCACATCTTATGCACAACGAAACCACCCAAAAATAATTTGCAAAAAGATGAATTCATAGCGTTACAAACCCTGAAAAATGATAATAATACTCCCAGCAGACAAAGGAAATGCCACAGTAGTAATGGACAGAAAAGACTATGAAACAAAA